>JAQJVL010007572.1:0-23341 GCA_035578905.1 Stictocephala bisonia
GTTTGGGAAAAAATTTGGGAACAAGAAAAAAAGGAAAGGGGGGGGAAAATTCGAGGGGTAAAAAAATTCATTTTTTGCAAAACCAATTGTTTTTAAAATCAAAAAAAGGGTTAAATTTTTTTTGGTTGCTTTTTTTATAATTAATCATTTATTTTTAAATATTTAGAATTATTTTACATTTGTATATATTTGCTGATATCATAAAAACAATATTGTCTAAAAAATATAATAAAACTAAAAATTCGGCCTATGTATAATACTTAAATTTAACTATGTTGTGTATTTAGATATTAATTTATAACGTTAAATAAGCTTTAAAATGATATATATTATGTACTATTATGTTCAAAACTATGTTTTAAAAAACACAGTTACGGAAACGTGATCCAAGCGGTGGGGCGGCCAGAAATAATACTGCCCAGCAGCGTCATGGTCGCGTGGCGGGAATTTAAACGGGAGAGGGTTAATAGAGTTGCTCTTTATTACAATGTTATAAAAGATATTAGAAACAATACTAATAACAGATACTTCTTCAAGTTCACAGCATTTCCACACATACACGCACAGTGGTACTGACTCACCCACCGACAAATCGCTACACATACACCCATTCCGACAAATCGCCAAAATAGTGAAATATTATTGGCTAATTGACTGTGTTCTTTTACAGATTTATGCTAGTGGCATTTTTATTTACTCTACAAACGTTGTTAAAGGGACAACGGTCCAAACCCCTCAAGCAAATTTTAATTACGAATCAAAATTAACCTCCTCATTCATAATTTTGTTACACCCCTTACATTTGGACAGGTTATTTTTGTGCAGGTTAATTTTGATTCCGAGATAGCTTTTCATAATGTATTTTCAGAAAATAAAAGAACATAAGTAACAACCAAAAGTAATTAGCCAATAATATTTCAGCAGTCGCGGTTTTGGCGATTCCAGCAAACTGTCATAACAACTATAAGTGGAGTAGTTGAACACCAGTTCAAATCCTTTGTGCATCCCTCTGGTCTGAAGAAGGTAAATGTGATCTTCCAAAATCAATCACCATAATATTTTGAACTTATTTTGTAGTAAATTTGTGCTGTTTGGTGTTCACTTATATTGTTTTTCTACTAACACGTAATTTGCTAAATAAGAAATGAAATTAGACCATAGAATAAAAATCGTAGCATATTTATTTTCAGTTAACTTACGATTTTCTCTTTTAGTTGAGTTGTGTATGTGAATGTTATAACAGCATCGGTTCGCAGGAGGATACAAGCTGTGCCTCCTTCTCCATTAAGACGATACAGTGTTTTTGTCGTTACTTCTGGCTGGCTAGTAGCTAAAAGATAAAGTATGTAAAACTTTACACTTCAATAAAGGAAAACAATATGTTCAAGACATTAACTTTTGTTTGTTCAGTGTGATAACTGACAGAGAAGAAAGAAACAGAGGTTTTGCATCCGATAATGCACTACATGTGTGTCAAGTAGTTATTTCTTCAGTTTTGCATGCGATAGCAGGGTCAGCACCTTGTTAGCCTCTCCCTTATTCCCCGTAATCCTTAAGGATAAACATATTAACCCTTTGGCTGATAAGCAATGATTTATCGTTGTAGCAAAACTTGCCAAAAACTGATAAACAACGATATATCGTTGTTGGCTGTATTGCCGAAAAGTGATATACAATGATATTTCGTTGTCGCATAATTAATTTATTACAACGTTATTTTTTGGTTAAATAAATTCAAATATCAACGAATTAGTTGATATGAAATAGATGAATGAGAAATACATCTAATTCAATTGAAAAAGTATAAAGTTAATTTGTTTAATACATGTTAAATATCGACCTTGAAAGAAAACATATTATTGATTTGGAAGGCTGTGTCATCTGTTCAACTAATAACGCAATGTTTTGATGCCTATTATTGTTAGTGTCAGATGGTTTGAGGTTGTAGGTGTTTGTTATTGTGCATTGTGTTGTGTTAGATTGTAAAATGTCCCTGGATGTGTTCAGGGGACAATGATTCTGACGGGAAGAGCAGAGGTCTCTTACAGGGTGGATAACATTTACATGCTGAGTGGCTCAAGCATATATGGGTTTTAAAAAAAGAAAAATTATATATATTGTAAATATTGAACCACATATGCATGGAAGCATGTCCAATAAATCACCTCTAACACACAAGTCATTTTTAATATTTTTATTCATAAGCTAAGTATTTTTAATGCAACACTCATCAAATTTTTAGGATCCATTCATAATTAAATTTAATTTTAGGATATACTACAATAAGCTAAATATGTATATGGTATATGTTTTCTAACTCCAGAAACAAACAAAAACAAAAAAATATTTTATTACAAAATTTAGATATATGTATATTTTGGTTAATATATCTATTAAAATATTTTCCCTTATAAACAAATTAAAGACTTAAAAAACAGGACTACTTTCAAGCAAATATGTTACTAATTACCATAGCTACAGAATTTTAATAAAACCCTTGAAAAAACGCAAATTTAGGCCTATCACTTTTGAGATAACATGTGCCAAAAATCCTATCAGTTTCAAAAAATTTAAATTTTTTGGCCTATCAGTCAAAGGGTTAATTATTACCACATATGTATAAAGAAGTACATTAGTTGTAATCTATATAAAACTGCCATTGAGGTGTTCGCTGCAGCAACAAGAAAGCGACCTCCGTTTCTTTTTCTCTGTGTTTAACTGCTAAAACTTGGTTAGACAATAACTTTTTTACTACAAAACACAAGTCATAGGGACATAACATTTTTTTGTTTATTGCCCATTAGGTGCTACATTGGTCACATCACTCTAGTCACAATTTTCTTCAGATACACTGCCTTCATACAAAGAGAAGAAGAATTTATTAATAACCATACTACTTTAGCCTCTGATTCAGATGCAGAATCATAAAATCTGTCAATTTCATGTAATCATTTATTGTTAAATTATCATGATCATGCTTATTTTTGTGACTTATTTTCATTAACTACCATTACAACAAAGTGAGAACATATGTTCCCAGGCAATCAACTAACTTAAACATTCCACTAAAGATAGTCAGTTACATCTATCTGGTATTGGAAGGAATTTAAATAAAACAGATGCACGTCTGCAACAATGTGAAACACCATTTGGCATTTGCGTAAATCATGTGACATGCAAAAACACCATATAGCACTTGCCGCAGTAAACATGTCAATATTACATTTTAAATTGTTAATGAGTAAGAGTAAAACTGGTTAGAGAATACATTTTTGGGATATTGAACGTTGGCTTGAAACCATGAGTATTAAGACCGTCCGTCATGAAGCCCATAAAATGGTTGTTTTCAAGCTGAAAAGAACTGAACGCATTTTGGGTCTACTCCTCAAAAATCATAATGGTTGAGCTTTGATAGAAGCAACAAGAGATTCACAAATCGAAGGCCTATCAAAAATCACAGAACAGAACAGTCTTAGTTAACTGTGATGCATTTAATGCTTCAAAAGCACTGTTAGTAAAATCCAAAAATCGCCTAATATACAAGGTATGTCCAAAAAGTATTCCACCTTCACGTCTGGCATGAAAATGAGCTACTCTGCAGCAACAGAGATCTGGTCCCCTTCAAAGTGCTACTACATAATGCCAACACTCTTCCCACTTCTGGAAACACTCCTTAAATTCATTTTTTGGAATGGCTAACAGGTCCTTTGTCACATTTTGTTTTATTTCTTCAACATCGTGATAACTTTATCCTTTAAAAAGAATTTTTAACTTTGGAAATAGCCAAAAGTCACAAGGAGCTATGTCAGGGCTGTAGGGCTGTCGTAGTTGTTTAATGTCGTGTTTGACCAACAAATGCTGGATCAGATTCGAGGAATGAGCTGGCACGTGAACCGAACATGAACCGAAACACGGTTCATTTTCAAATCTTCGTGTAAAATGTTATAAACTGACGATTTTGGTATTCCTAAAGCTTCTTTCAGCTCTTGAGCAGTCAATCTACGGTTTTCATTAGTTGCTGCACGAACACGTCCAACATTTTCAGCATATCTAGCCGTTAAAGGCCTGCCAGATCGCTCATCACTCTCCACTGATATGCAGCAATTTTTAAACCACCTAAACCACTCTTTAATTTGTGTATCACTCATAGATTCTTCACCATAAACTTTTCGTATCATGGCAATCGTCTATGATGCTAAATGGCCAAGTTTTTGTCAAAATCTAATGCAGAGGCATTGCTCCCGTTGAGTCATAAAGAAATGTGACATGCACGCAGAGCAGCACTGTACGGAACAGAGCGCTGTGATTCACTGAGCTACCAGAGCTGGTTCAATGAAGGAGTAGGAAAAGGAGTAGAGTCCTCCCTCCCCTCCAATTTGAGGGGTTTGAGCAGGATGGTCGCGCCACAGCTGACTACTGATTGGCAGTCGGATACTTTTTGAACAGACCTCGTACCTCCATTTGTGGTTTTTATCAGCAGTAGAAAACCTTTTAAAATTTTTAAAGAAATTGATTTTTTATTAAAAAACTAGATTGTTTCAAAGTGATGTTCGTACAAAATAATGCTGACTTACTTTTTATTTTCCTAATTGCTTCTTTCTTCTCTAAAGGTTTTTTAGTTGAAACTTCTGTTAATTCACTGGCTTTCAGAGTTACCTAAACAAAACAATATCATTGCATTACTATACATAATACTGACCAGTAAAAATCATATAATTGATAAATAAAACTCATAACTATTAATGTGCAAACACATAGTCTGTACGATTGATGTAGAATAAAGTTACAAAGATTTGTATTGGTGACGGCTACCTTTTGAATCAGTCTGAACATAAAAATTCATTAAGTTGATAAATGAAAAGAGGACTTATTGATCTAAGTTGATATTTAATGATGTGGAAGATGACATTTTTAATAAAAGACTACGGCAATTAGTTAAACTTGAAGGTCACATGAAATATGATGCCGTTATGCAACCAGACAGGATATTAGATGGTCATATACTTAATCAGTTATAATTTTAAATTAATCAAAAAAATTAAGACTAACTAAACTAGATTTGGTTGTCTTGGGTTTTCCATTTTCATAAGTGCGCACCATGCAGTTTTCATGCTAAGTTCGTGTTATGAGGATGTTACTAAGCAAAATCTTTTGGAGAGGAATACTTGCATTTTCACATGCAGAAAGATAATACTTTTATCTTTATTTTATTGCTTTCTAATAAAGTCTGATTCCAAATTGCCTGAACTTGTTATATTACTGTCCGGACAGGTGAGAAGCTGGTATGTTGTTCATTAAATGTTTTCAGTTATTTTTCATAATTCATCACTCAATCTGTAGAACTTCCAAGCATGCTTGTTAGTAGCATTGCACAACAATTGTAGATAGGTAAAACACTTACATCTAAAATGTATTTATAGATAATCATTATACCTAATGACAATCATAAAAAATATCATATAGTGCTTTTTTTGGATTGTCATACTTGTGAGGAACCATAGCATATTCATGCCTTAATCCTCAAGAACTCACATTGTGCGGAAATGTCTACAATTATAGGAAAGTGGCAAAACTGGAGATTAAGCACTCTTCTGGTCTATTACGATGTCTGCCACCCCCTCTACAACAAGAGAAATTAAACCAGTGTACCTAACCTTTGACTACAAATTAATTATAGAGGCTAATGACTTAACAGAGAAGTGTTCTGATGTTCCTTACACAAATATCCAATCAATATTCAATATTTACAAGTAAAATTAAAAAAAAAAAAATATTTCCCTCTGTGTTCTAATCCCTACTTTGCTTTCACATAAAATTGCTTATTACATATAAGACTAAGTATATTGGATAAAAGTATAAAGTGGGCGTGTGGGCCGTTACCACCACTGTATGTGTATGGGGTTGGGTCAACACCAACATATGTGTATGGGAGGGTATGTGTGTCAAAACCACCGTATGTGTACGGGAGAGTAGGTTGGTCAACACCACCGTACGTGTATGTGTGGTTGGATGTGAGGAGAAAATGAATTTGTGTTTTTTTGATGTGGTCAGTTAATTAAATGGTAAATTAGTTTATGTATCTTGTACAGTCACTATCTTCTGATATATATATATATATATATATATATATATATATATATATATATATATATATATATATATATAAGTATATAAGATAAGTATATACAGGGTGTCTTAAAAGTCCCACCCCCCCCCTATTAACTTTCTTATGAATACAGATAAAGTGCTTTACTTCTGGGAATGTTTATATGACCAACTAAGGAGTTTTTTTATGTATGCAAATTTTTTACACCCCCTCTCAAAAGGGGGTAGTTTGGGGGTAAGTAAAAATTTTTAAATAGAAACCCCTATCAAATGACACATCATTTTAAAGGTAATATTACAAGAAGAAGAATGGCGGAAATTAGAGGTCTCTAACATTAGTCTATCAAATTTGGTGGCAGTTTAAAGTTGGAATTATTTCATAACCCCCGCAGCTTATGTTACATTTAAAATTGTTGTAAGGCAGACAAAACATTCACCCACCAGTTAGTTTTGAAAACTGATGACACCTAATCGTAAAACAAGTTATTACAAGAATCAACAAACACCAAAAACCACAAATAACATAGCATTTATTTGGTTTTGGTTTGTCTGACCAAAGTCCAGTAGGGCAACCTGGGAATACCTATGGCTCCTTCCTTATCTCTTATTAGGTTACTAGTTAGTACGTGTAACACTTTCAGTTCAGTTACTGTGTTAAATTTCTTTTTATTCGTATTTAATAAAAATGGCTCGGTCAAATGAAGATAAAGTAGAGATGATATTGTTCTATGGGGAAGCTAGGAGAAATGTTCATGAAGCAGTTCGTTTATTTAATGTTGCCTATCCGGATAGACCAGTAGACAGGGCATACATTAGACGTTTAGTAAACAAATTCTCAACAAACTTCAGTGTCAAAGATGCACCACGATCAGGGCGCCCTGCCATTGCAACAGAAGAGATCCAAATTCAAGTTTTAGCAAATTATGCTGCAAACCCACATGAATCTCTGCGGTCCACTGCCCTTGATGTTGGAATTTCAAAAGATACTGTTCACAAAGTGTTAAAGCGTCACAAGTTCCACCCGTACAAAGTACAGTTAAATCAAGAATTAAATGAAGACGACCCTGACAGAAGACTTCAGTTTTGTGAGCAAATGTTGCGGAAGATTGAAGAGAATAATAATTTAATATCACAGATATGTTTTAGTGATGAAGCATCATTCTCTTTGCATGGGACAGTCAATGGGCACAACTGCCGTTATTGGGCAAACAGTAACCCCCACTGGATGGTTGAAGCCCATACGCAACAGCCACAAAAATTAAATGTATGGGCTGGAATTTTGGGAAACTCTGTTATTGGGCCATTCTTTATTGATGGTAATTTAACTGGCGTTAAATACTTGGACATGTTACGGAACGGCATTGTCCCAGCAATAAATGAGGTAGTACAAGGTACTTATGAGCCTGTATTTCAGCAAGATGGTGCTCCTCCACATTACAATATGCTTGTCCGGACATTCCTAGACCAAACGTTTCCTGATAGATGGATAGGTCGATGTGGCACTTTGGTAGAGAGGCCGGCACGTTCACCTGACCTTTCACCTCTGGATTTTTTCTTTTGGGGTTTCCCCAAAAGTAAAGTTTACGACACAAAGCCCGCAAACCTCGATGAATTAAGGACAAGAATCGAAGAGGCCTGCCACCTTATCACGCCTGAAATCTTACAAAATGTGAGACGTGGTTTTCAATCCAGGCTTTTTTACTGTTAAGAAGTTCATGGCAGCTATTTCGAGCATCTCATCTGAGTGAAATTGAGGTGAGAGTTCAGCATTTTGACCATTTTTCCCGTTCTAAAATTACTTAGGGGGTTTTATGAAATAATTCCAACTTTAAACTGCCACCAAATTTGATAGACTAATGTTAGAGACCTCTAGTTTCCGCCATTCTTTTTCTTTTAATATTACCTTTAAAATGATGTGTCATTTGATAGGGGTTTCTATTTAAAAATTTTGACTTACCCCCAAACTACCCCCTTTTGAGAGGGGGTGTAAAAAATTTGCATACATAAAAAACTCCTTAGTTGGTCATATAAACATTCCCAGAAGTAAATCACTTTATCTGTATTCATAAGAAAGTTAATAGGGGGGGTGGGACTTTTAAGACACCCTGTATAAATCATCTATTAAATTTGTGTAATTTTCTTGAATGGACAAAGTTTGTTTAGTTATTATTCATTCATCCACTATTTTTTTCACCCTGGAATGGTAAGCTTCTTAAAAATCACACTATCGGTAAGCATTTGTAATCACACCTTGTATACTTAACAACCAATAAGACAATTATAGCCTAAATAAATAATATGAGTTTAATCAAAGCCAACACAAGTGAACGTTACACAATACAAATTTATTACAACATAAGTACAAATGTACAAATATCATGGTGATCGATTTCGGTGAACCTCCTTAATCATCCTCAGACCAGAGGGATTCACAAAGAAATGCATTTAATCTCCATAATATTTGTAAATGTTAAAAATATTGTAATAAATTTGTGTTGTCTGACATTCACTTGTATTGTATTTACTACAACAATTTAATAAGCTTACTAAGAAACTATTTATAATAAAATATTAACAATGGGTATATATTATTAATTGGTCGAGGCTGAGTTGGTTACTAGTAAGAGATACTCGTACAAATAAAGAGTTTTCAGATATTGAATATGGTCCAAAAATTTTGACTCATAGCTTTGACTTTGCCAACTGTTTTAATACAAAGTTTATAGATACATGTAATAAAATTGGAGTTTGTCCTTCACTTTTCAAATCAAAAGAGTATATAAAAAAGTAGCTGTTGAAGAGTGTAATACTACAACCTGTAATACCTGAACATGTAAAGACAATTATATTTAATTAAAAAAATATAAAATCAGTAGGATGGGACCAGATTCAAACGTTATTAATATATCTGCTGAATACATTGCTTTTCCTTTATCAAACATTATTTACATAAGTGATTCACTTGCATCACCTATTACAGAGCTAGATTTAGGTTTTTTATGTGAAGAAATCCATTTTGAGGCTACAGGATTTGTAATGAGTGATTGTAAATTAATTGTTGTATCAATATATAGATCACCTAATGGAGATTGTAAAATATTTTTGGATAAATTAGAGAGTCTATTTATTTTTTTAAATAGGCCAGTCTATAAAAAACATAAAATTGTAATAGGAGGTGACATCAATTCTGACTTTGATGTTACAACAAACAAAAATAGTGTAAGGGAACTATGTTACCTTTTGAGACAATTTAATTTGAATTACTGTAATTCTGCACCAACTAGAGATAAGGCTTGCTTAGATAATATCTTTACCAATGTAGAACTCTGTCTTGACTCAATTTTAGTAACAGATTTTCATTTTTCAGACCATAAGCCAATGAACTGTTTAAAGTCATGCTTAACAATGAATACAGTTCTAAAAATCTTAATCCTGGCAATTCAAAGTTGGTGGTGACTAGGCCGATGAACAAAGACAAGATTAATAATCTCATAAATTCACTTGCTGCATTTGATTGGTCTATTCCATTGAACAGACCAAATAACTTAAATTACCTTAACTCAACAATTGTTTTTGAAAACTTTTTTCAGAGTTTTATGTACACATTTGAGCTATGCATACCATCAAAAAGGTGTAAAGTCAATAATAGTAATTTAGGAAAGAATAAGAAAGATTTATCAAACCAGTGGTACACTCCTGAACTGGCTTCCATGAAAATGAATCTGTTGACTATGTTAGATATAAGCAATAGATTTAAGACCAACATTTCTGGGTTAGCCTATATTAAGTATAGAAATAGATACAAAGCAGCTCTTATAGAAGCCAAAAAGACCTATAATTCCAAACTAATTGAAGGGGCAAACAATAAATGTAAAACTGCCTGGAAATTAATTAGTAATGTTACCAACACACAGAAAACCCACAATCTTTCAATTGATCCTAATATCTTAAATGATTATTTCATAAACTCTGTTAATGAAATCTGTAATTCCATCGCTACGCCCAGTGTCGAAGCAATCAACATACTTACTAAAAATTGTCCCGTTACTGTCATCTACCCGGAACCAAAATTCAAATTTACAGAAGTTACTACTGAAACAGTTATTGATATTGTTAAAAACTTCAAGTCCTCTGATAATGTAGATGTGTATGGCTTATCTAGTAACTTAGTGAAGAAAGTAATTTATAGCATTGCAGAACCTATGACCTTTTGTATTAATAAATGTCTATTAGAAGGATCCTTTCCAGCAGAGCTTAAAATATCCAGGGTAGTCCCTGTATACAAAAAAGGAGAAAAAGACAAACCATCTTCATATAGACCTATATCTATTATACCTGTTTTTGCCAAAATATTTGAAGTATTAATATATTTGCAGTTATGTAGTTATTTTGAATTTAATAAATTGTTAAGTGAATCTCAATATGGTTTCAGGAAGCATAGATCTACAGTTGATGCAATAAATAACATGATTAGCATTATTTATAGGGCATTTGAAGATAGAGGCCTTGCTCATGCATCATTCTGTGACCTGAGCAAGGCATTTGACTGTGTTAACCATGAAATCCTGTTAAACAAATTAGCTCATTATGGCATACAAAATTCTAGCTTGGAACTTATGAGTTACCTGTCTAACCGTCAACAAATTGTTTATGTTAGAAAAGAGAAGTCCAAAAAAGTACAAGTTAAAACAGGTGTCCCGCAAGGGTCTGTCCTTGGACCTTTTTTATTTTTGATAATGATTAATGACCTTCCAAATCACTTGGGATCTCATGTTGTATTATATGCTGATGATACCACCTTTTTAAATGTTCATAATGATGTTAACACCCTTAAAACTCTCACAATCAATACAATGACCGAAGCATCCCATTGGTTTAAAGCTAATGGGTTTTTACTCAATGAAAATAAGACTCAAGAACTAACTTTTAGCCTGAAAAATGTAAATGAGCAAAATTCTCTCTCTTCGTGTAGTGTAAAATTTCTAGGAGTACATATTGACCCTAAGCTTACGTGGGAACAGCATATAATATTTATTAGTTGTAAGTTGTCTAGGGTTATCTATCTGTTGAGAAGTCTAAAAAGCTGTGTACCTGATGTATTTGTTAGATCATCTTATTTTGCATTTTTTCAAAGTATCATTCTTTATGGATTAATACTGTGGGGTAATTCAAGTCATGTTGGTAACATTTTAATTTTACAGAAAAAAGCTTTAAGAGCTGTCGCTAGTGCTCCACACAAGGCTCATTGTAGACCTTTGTTTGTACAACTTAGAATATTAACTATAATTAATCTATATATTTATACTGTATTAGTTCATATAAAAGTTAAGATGCCAGAGATGAAATTTAGAAATAGTATACACTCTCACAATACCAGAATCAAAAACCATATCTACATACCTTATCACCGGTTGTCTAAATCTCTAAACAGTTATGAAGTTATTGGACATAAACTATTTAATAGGCTGCCAGCAGAATTACAAAATTTACCTCTGAATACCTTTAAGACAAAATTATATGATTGGCTCGCTTGTAATCCCTTTTACAACTTAAAAGAATTTTATGAATGTGATATGGTTAGTCAGGTTTAAATTGATCTGGTTCATAGTATGTCAGTAAAATTGTACTTAAAATTAGTATGATAAATATGTTTAAACTACAACTTTGTATCTATTTCATTAATATTTTGCTTTCATGTTCAGTTGGGTAGTTCTTGTGTTGTTACTTAATTTGCATATATTTCTTTTATGTTGTATATTGATGCTGTACCTTGTACATTACTTGTACTTAATTTTAGTATCAGTATTAAGGATTGACTTTGTCTATTGCTATGTATTGGCCTAATGACAATAAAATGTTATTTACTTATTTATAAATCAGTCACTAACAGAGAGTGTTTTCCTTATCAGATGAAATATGAAGAGGTTAAACCATTATTTAAAAGTGGCAATAAAAAGTACCCTGAAAACTACCCTACAATCTCTATACTACTGTTCTTTCCTAAGATCTTTGAAACCATCATGAATCAACAAATTCTTTCTTTCTTTGAGACTTTTATTATTTTGGATACAGCACAATTTGGTTTTAGGCCTAAACATAATATAATCTCAACTGTGGTAGAATTTGTGAAACATATATCTGGGGCTTTGGATGAATCACAGAGTGCAGCTGGCATTTATCCAGGGCATTCGATTGTGTTTCATATGAAAACCTGTTCCAAAAACTCATTTATTATAAACTTTCTGATTGAAATTTAGAGTGTGTTAAGTCGTATCTGTTGAAATGTAAGCAAATAATAGTAGTAGTACAAAATTATATTAGATCTGTTTCTGCATGGGAAGAGCTAAAAAATGGTGTCCCCCAAGGTTCCATCTTGGGACCTCTTCTTTTTTTATTATATATTAATGACTTGCCTTTGAATGTAAACATCTACCTTGTATTATATGCGGATGATAACACTGCTGTTGTTCTAAGTCTGATAATGTAAAAGAACTTATTGATAACACTAAAATTGCCATAACTGATTTGAGTAACTGGATTTCAGCAAATGGACCGAAACTAAATAATAGTAAAACCCAAATTATGAAATTTCAAACATTTCAAAATAAACAACCTGATACTTTTTATATTTCACATGTTTTCAAATGTTAGTAATGAGAAATGCAATTGATCTTAAAACTAGGATGGTGATTTACTATGGTATATTTTACTCTTTAATGCAGTATATTACTTTGGGGAAATTCTATAAAGAACAGATATAATATTCAGAATACAGAAAATCACACTTAGATATATAACTTTTTCAAACAAGAGAGATTCATGTAAACAACTGTTCAGAGATCTTCAGATTTGAACTCTTCCCTCATTATATATATATTACATTGTCTGCTTTTCGTAAAGCAGATTCTAAAAAGCATGTACTGTAAAAAGCTTGATTAACATCAACACACCTACTTGACTTGAACAGAGCAGATTTCCAATATCCAATTCACAGACTTAAATTGATAGAACACCTGCCCCACTACACAGGGAAAAGTTTTTTATTAATTTACCACCCTATATTGAAAATTTAGAAAGTCATGATTTATTTACAGATAAATTAAAAACCTTTTTGTGCAACAAAGCTTACTACTCAGTAAATGAGTTCTTGAATGAGTAGGCTATTTTAGTTTTAATGCATTAGACAAATATGTATGTATTTATTTATTTGCATATACCTTGTAGTATTATTATATAATTAGTCTTTAAGGTAGTTTAATTTATTCTGACAATGTCACCTGTTTTCATAATAGTATTGCTATTTTACATGTTAAACGTAATTGTGACGATAAAGAAATTTGAATTTCAATTCAGCCTCCTGAGTTCAATATATTTATATATATCTTACCGCCTCCTTCTCAGGTTCACTGGTGACGGCTTCATCAGTAGGTAGAGTGGGTGTCATTGTAGTAGTAGGTTTACGAGTATCTCTGGTGACAGAGTTTGCTGATGTAAAGCTGTTGTGATACCACAATATCAATATACCTATAAGAACAAGATTTTCACATTTTGCAAGTTTTATAGAACATATTTATAGATAAATAGCTGCATAATGCAGTTTTATATACTTTATTGTAAGAAACCAAGTCATTCTATTGTTTAAACTAGAGCTAGAACAAAGTTAAAATATTAATTTTCTTTGTTCATTATTCTATCTCTCTTGAAATAATGAAATTTGTGGATCTTAAATGTAATAATAGATTTCAATATCTATAAACAGTATCTAGTAAATCCAAATCTTTTACATAAGTGAACTCACATATGTTCTCTTCTATTTCTTTTTTATACAAACAACCTGCCTACCGGTAAGGATACTCTTATTCTTAGATATGAGACACTGACATAACTTTATACGAATTTTAAAGCAAATATGAATGATTACATGAGGGTGGATGACCTGTGTAATCTGGTTACTAACTGAATTTGACTTATGTTCAGAAAGGGTTATTTATTAATAGCCAGGGCAACCAAGGGACCTACAGCTTTACGTGGAATCTGAACCATGTAGTATTGGTCTGATTTTCAACTAATTGACAAATCTGATTTCCAGTTATCTTCCCTACAAAACATCTGGACTCTGACTACCACCCAATATGGACAACCCGGACTTCTTTAGTAGTATCCACGCCAATATCAACCATTGAGCTGATGACATGTCGGTATTAATATGACTGAGCATATAACCTATTGCCTACAATCTTCACAGCACTTTGTCCCCAAGTAGCTGGGTTACAGCACTTCGCCACTATTGTCTACAATCTCCACAGCACTTTGTTCCCAAGTAGCTGGGTTACAGCACTGCACCCCTATTGTCTACAATCTCCACAGCACACTGTGCCCAAGTAGCTGGGTTACAGCACTGCGTCACTATTGCTTACAATCTTCATAGCACTTTGTCCCCAAATAGCTGGGTTACAGCACTACACCACTATTGTCTACAATTTTCACAGCACTTTATTCCCAAGTAGCTGGGTTACAGCACTACGCCACTATTGTCTACAATCTCCATAGCACTTTGTTCCCCAGTAGCTGGGTTACAGCACTACGCCACTATTGTCTACAATCTCCATAGCACTTTGTTCCCAAGTAGTTGGGTTACAGCACTACGCCACTATTGTCTACAATCTCCATAGCACTTTGTTCCCAAGTAGCTGGGTTACAGCACTGCACCACTATTCATGTATTGAGACATCACTAGCAATACTTAAGTCAATTGTAGTTTACAGGACTTAATGCTTTTGTCAATTCACAGATTGAAAAGTAGGTTTAATTCAAATACACTTGTGGATAGGATTAAACTTGTCAAGATCAATATAACAATTTCTCTAGGAACAACTACAATTCCTCTAAGAACATTCCATTTGGTATCTCTTTAATAAAATTATTGTCACCAATTAATTAACTGGTGTTATAACTCTTTTTACGACCACCTCGTGGATCAGATTTTCGATAACCTTGACACAACATTGAATTATTTTGTTTTTTAACTCCACTCGCCAGTTCACATGGGCCTGAAGGCCTGTGTGTGGACTTTATTCAACGAGTGAAGTACCAACTGTTGGCTCAGTGGAGATTCGAACCTTGGACACAACCCTCCACAGTCCAAAAAGCCTTAGCCACTGAGCAATCACACACAGCATTGATCAGTTACCTCATTACATGGACAACACATTATTTAATCGATTACAAGCTGATATCAAAAGTCAGAATGCCTTGTTTCTTTTAGAAATAAGTTAGAGAGGGCTTAGTATTATGTAGCAGACTTTTATTGTAGGGAATAAAAAACACAAGTACCGTTTTAAATTCTTGCTAAATATTTTATGGTTTTCAAATGTACTTTTTTCTATTATATTATTGACAATGTCACCAATTTTTGTAGCTTTGCTGTAAAACGTATATTGTGACAAAAAAGGAATTTGAAACGTCTCATTTTCATTTTTCCATGCACTGTAAATATAAATTATAGTATATAGTAGGATTTATGAGGAGGGTAAAATGCTTATATAATTCTGTCTCTCTTCCACTTCTTCAATGATCTAAAATTTAAAGATAGTACAACCGCTGTTCTGACAACTTAATTAAATTACAGTAGAACCTCTTTAATCCGAACTAATTGGGACCGGGGGTAGTTCGGACTAAGGAATGTTCGGATTACAGAACATATTGTTGCTTTTACATAACAATAGCTAAAACGTGGCTAAAATGGATCGTAATTGTTGCGGGAAAAGTGAAAAATGCTTTATAAAGTAAAATACAGTGTTTATTTAATACAGTAGTAAACATAGTGAATAAACAGTACTGTTTCACGCGCATTCCGTTGTAGTTCATTCAACGGCCAACGTTAAACGGCTCCTGCGGCGGCGTTCGGATTAGTGGACGTTCGGATTACGGGGGTTCGGATTAAAGAGATTCTACTGTATATAATAATAACTGAATTTTCATAAATTAATATACAGCCATACATAATGCTGTTATAATATTTAAAATTAATCCAACTTGACTTTAGTGTTAAATACATTCATTAGTTTTTACAATTATCATGACAGACTTTACAGTTTTTGTACGTACAAGGTTCAAGGTAAGAGCTCTAATCAGTCTCCTTTCAATATTTTCAAAAATCCTTGACAAAATTGTGATAACTAGATTAGTGACTTATTTGAGCAGAATCAATTATCTTTCTGAGTACCAGTTTGGATTTCAAAAGGGTAAAAGCACGGAAGATGCTTTAATAAACTTTACAAACCAAATTTATATTAGTTTAAACAACAGTTCTAAAACCACAGGCCTCTTTGTAGATTTTAAGAAGGCTTTCGATTTGGTCAATCATGACATTTTACTTTGTAAGCTGGAAGCAGCTGGAATTAGAGGTATTGCGCTCGATTGGTTTCGTAGCTTCCTCACTGGCAGAGAGCAGCGTGTGCGGGTCGGGAGCAGCCTCAGTGCGCCTTTACCTGTCACTGTTGGCTTGCCGCAAGGATCTGTCACATCTGCCACGTTATTCCTAATCTTCATAAACGATCTATTAAAGTTAAATTTTAAAGGCCGGATACAAGCGTTTGCTGACGACATGGTCTTCCACTACTCAAATAAAAATATACAAACCATGAGAGCCAATGTAATGGACGACCTTAGTATTTTAAACGTTTGGTGTAATAACAACAAAATGGTTGTAAATGTTAATAAAACGAAGTATATTAATTTTGATTTCAGAGGTTTTGATTTTTTACAGCCAATTATTTATCATAGAATCAATTGTTTACAAATCAATTGTGATTGTGAATGTATAGAAAGAGTAAGAGACTTCAAATATCTAGGCGTTACTTTTAATGAAAAAATGACATGGGACACGCACATTAACAACTTACATGCTAAGCTAAGACAGTCTATTCGAAAATTCTACTTTTTGAGAAATATCTGTGAAACAACTTTATTAAGATCTCTTTATTATGCTTTGATTGATTCACGTTTCAGTACGGAGTGGTATGTTGGGGTGGAACCTTTAGATCATTAATCAACAAACTGAGAATAACTCAGAATCATTATTTACGTACTATATTGAAAAAAAATATTAGAGAAAGTTCATTCCCGTTGTATTGTGAACTAAAAATAATGCCTTTACAGAATTTGTATGTGTTTAAAGTTTTGAGGTTGTTTTACTTGAGGAGTGGCAATAGGGGTACTGAAAACTTAGTTTATAGCACCAGAAGTACAAACAGTTTAATTTTCAGAACAACTAAGGTCAATAAAGAACTTTTTAAACATTCATTTTTGTTTTTAGGACCATTTCTTTTTAATAAACTACCAACTGACATAAAGGAAAGTAACTCTATCAATATGTTTTGTAAAAATATTAAGTGCTGGTTAACTGAGATAACTGACACTAATTCTCTGCGTCATGTTTTAAGCTAAATTACCCAATCTATTCACTCTTAACTATTTTTTTTTAAACGTGTGTGTGTGTGTATATATGTGTATCAGTATAGTTATACAAACATATTTATATATTACATATATCAGGATATTATTACTGTGCTGTTCCTAAGTGTATGCTTTCTTATCGTTACTGTTGCATATATTAGACAGATAATATAGGAAATAATATTTTATTATAATATCATGTGTGTTACATTTAACTTAAATTTCATGTTTTGGAACATTAAACTGTATGTAGATTGTCATGCATGTAAGCAAAAAGGTATGGAATGTAGGCCTTGTTCATTTAAATGCTGCAGGCAGCAGGTGTCTATTGCTTTTTAATGTTAAGAACTGAACTCAACTTTGTTTTTTTTTAGGTTATTTTCCTTTTTATAAACTGGTCATAACTACTAGACATAGTGACCAGTTAATTTCCAAACCATGTATATTTTGTAATATTGGTTATTTTAGTTGGAAATAAAATTCATTATTCATATTCATTATTCATAATTAGTGTGAAAGTTACTCCCTTGGTTAGCATGATAACGTTTAAAAATTTAATGTTGCTAGAAATGTTGACAGTTTCTTCAATGTATTGCATACATTGAGAAAAATCTTATTACTGGTAAACATAAGTAATTAATTAGTGTTTAATTTATTAATTTACTTAAAGTTATTTTCAATGAATGATCAGCGCATAATTCAGGTAAAAAAATTAGCCTAATAAAAAACTATTAATAAATACAATAACGGTGTAAATACTGCACTTATACATTCTTAGTTCTAACAAGTTAAAATGGATAGTTTTATTTCGTACAGCTGTGCAGAAACGTTCTTGCCATGTTAGGTGACACAACTGTATGGTTACATAGGCAACGCCTTGCCACAGCGAAGGAGTCTGCATATTTGCACAACTAAACATATTGTCGATGTTTTTGCCACTCATATACATGATATACTCTTGACAATACAAGAAAAATAAACTCACTGTTATCAGGCTGTAATTTTAAAAACTTTGTTTTTTTATCAACAGTATCCTACAGTAATTATTACTTTTGCCAACTCCGACATGCCTAAGTAAATTATAACAAATTGTTTAAACTGCTGGACATGTGTAAAATACGGGTTTAAGAGTTGTAATTATCCTTGACCCCACTGCAAATAATCCTTTCTGTCGCCCTTGGAGTGATGATTGTCCAGATTTTCCAGCAGAGTTTAATTTCTGGATGCATAGATTAACTAAATTGACCATCGATTCACTATGGGAAATAAATCCAACATCTATGGTTGCCAAAACTGCATTCCATGGCGTTTGAGGAAGGAAAACAGCCAAAATCAAAAATTATATGTGTTTGGCATCTGAAGTGATTTCTTTATGATAGAAAGCTCTAAATAAATAAATTAGAAATAATGGAATGATTACCTGATATTTTGTCTTGTAAAAATGTTTTTATTCAATGAGTAAGCTTGTTTATACCAAGCAAATTTAAAAAAAAATATTTGTTAAAAAATTCAAAATAGTTTAACACTTGCAATTGTATTTTGTTTGTGAGCTTGATTTGTGTCTTAGGCTGTTGATTAGATTATACTTTTGTATACTTAGATTATAATACAGTAAATTTTAGTATATTGTAATGCATTACTTAATAACTATATCTTTGTTGTTAAATAATAAATTTACTGTTATTGTTTTCTGTACACATTAGTAGTCATTGTTACTGCTCTGATATTGATTTTACAAAAGTTGCATTTATTTATTGAAATATTTGGTTGGTTAGGGAGAGTTTTTATTGACTGAATATTAATCTTGTACCATTATTTATTGTCATTGTTATATTATTAAATTTCATTGTGATATATTGTAAATTTTAGAAGTTTTTATGAGATATTTTTTAATATATTTCCTTTTGTTTATATTGTTCTTATATTAAAATTATAAAGGTGGTATGAGTAAATTTAGATTAAATAAATGGGGAAAAAACTTAGTACATAAAAAAGATAAACTATAATTATTTGTATTTATTTTCCTATGGATGTATTCAAGTTGTTACATTACAGATTTATCTTTATAATTTTTTAAATAAAAAGTAATACAATATGTGTAGCAATCTGGTCAGTAATTTACAGCTTTATATATTTTATTCACACCAATTATACAACAGTACCAGGAAAGCCGATCTCCGATCGGGTTCATATCATCTAATCGCTGACTTCCAATACCGAATTTAAATGAATCCCAAGATACTGAAACATGCTATGAAGCTGAAATTTAAAATACAGATCTTGATTCAAACAATGAAACAAATCTTATGACTTGTAATAATACTTTGCAAACAACTTCTACAAATAAATCTGGAAATACCTTACAAACTTCTAGCAACTTTCATAATTACGATTTGCCATCAACCTCGGTGTTACCCCCGAGGATTGATGGCCAATCGTAATTAAGAAAGTTGCTAGGAAGTTTGTAAGGTATTTCCAGAATTATTTGTAGAAGTTGTTTGCAAAGTATTATTATTACAAGTCATAAGATTTGTTTCATTGTTTGAATCAAGATCTGTATTTTCAATTTCAGCTTTAATAGCATGTTTCAGTATCTTGGAATTCATTTAAATTCGGTATTGGTGGCTCATTTTTATTAAAATTAAACTTGCGTCGTTTTGGAGGACGTCCGCCTAGCATCTAAGAAAAAGTTAAAATATACTGAACATGAAGTTATCAATGAACTGTAAATTTATCTTACTTGCTGTAATCCGGCTCGAAGCACCATAAATATGCGTTTGCGTTGCGTTGAAATTATAATAAAAATGAAATAAAGTTCGAGAATAACTGAATTGTGTATATTAGATATAGGTAAGAAAAATACAATAATATTTGGTTTGTTTACATTTTAACAGATTCAGAAAAACATGTGTTATTTAAAAAAATAAATCAAAATCATAACTCACATGTTGAAAATAGTAAATAGTAAACATTAAACCAGTGGTATCTGACCCACCCGCCTGTCTCCTATATTTTTACTGTGTACTTTTGGAATCGTGAAAACTCATAGAAAATGAGTTTTCTCAAAATTGTCACCAAATCCATTGGATTCCTGAGGTAGAAAACCTTTTATAGACAAAGTACGAAGAAAATCGGTAGAGCCGTTTTTGAAATAAAATGACTGGAAATAGGTACATACATACATACATACAATTCCTTGCTCGTTTTATAGTATAAGATATTTAAGATAAAATATTGTATGATACAATAATACTAAAAATACACATCAGTTAAAGTTATAATAAAATTAACTGATACTGTATTAAATTTTAATTAGTTTTACAATTAATTACAATCCAATTTTTGCCAAGACTTGGAAAGGTTTGGTTTTAAATTATGGGGAATTTTTAACAATTTTTAAATTTTCTTGTCCTGCCCGTTTTAAAGACCCCCAATTTGACAAATTAATTACTACATGAAACATAACCTAACGCTAACCCAGAAGGCAAAAGACACAATTGGGTTGAAACTACAGACGACCAAAAACAAAGGAGGAAGGACGAACTCAAAAAATCAATCTTATCCAAATTTGTTTCTACGCGTCGCACTTCCCCAAATTAAATTTAAATGCCTTGTTTTTTTAACATTCTAAATTTTATAAAAATGACACAACACAGATTTCAAAAGTTTAAAATTAATTAAAAAATAAATAACAGATGAATTTAAAAAGGGAAATACCAGTTTTTTGTAAGCCCAAAATCTTGCCCTACGTTGGTTTTTTTTTTGGATGATTGAAAAAGCGTACGCAAAACAGTGAATTCCGGTTTAAATGGTGGAAATCTAAGTTTTTTTAAAACCTGTTATTCACTAAACTTCAGGACAAATGTTCATGAAATCGTCAACTTAGGACATAACCTAGGATTGTCTGATACATAAAATTGAGCAGGCTATACGTTCTAAGTCCACAAAAGCGATCAAATGATTCTGAGAGATGATTTCTTAAGACTGATCATTAAATACAATTAAGATCCTCGCCCTTCTCCACTACGTCCTACTTCAGCAAAGAATAATGCCGTACGTGACAGAGTCTTCTTCCCTTGAACTTCTTGGTATACTGTAGTTGGAAGCAACAGTTCCTGGTAGAGATCATACACCAGCCACTAGTGAAGACTTGTAATGTTTGTTATATAACTTACTAGGCCTATATATGAGGCCTACTTACTAACTAGGCCTATAAATGAGTTATTGAGTTATTATTATTCAGTTATATACACTTGGCTGATGTTCTGCCTCCTAAATCTTATGCAGGAAGCTCGGGAATACACACGCCACAAAGGAGGTGAGTGATTTATAATATCCCATCTCAGTGTGTGATTCAACAAAGGCTAGATGTTTGTGATCATTGTAAACAGTCCGTCGTATTTTGCTATGGAATGCGGGATAGTACATAATTATTTTTATAAATCTCATTATAAAATCTACAGTGTTTGTTTCAACAAAAACGAATAAAAAACAGCTGAGTTATGCTGTTATGCATTATACGGGATTCTAATAGCCAAATAAGGTTGGTTCTCAAGCAAAAATATTCAAGAATGTCAAAATTCTTCATAATAGTGTTTGTAGAATTACTTACAAATAAGGTTTCTGCGCCTTGAAATCAGATTTTATTCAACGAGGGATCTGGAACGTAGACTCCAGAGGTCAATATAGTTATTACAATAAAACTTTATGGTCTATATATGCTTAATTTAAGTTATTTATAACTGAAAAACTACATTGACACATAACTACGTGAATAGTTATAAAATAAAAGTAAATATTGTAAAAAATATACATTGAAAACTCTATATAACTTGGCTTGACATAAAGCACCTTGCGTGTTATATTAAGCGCATATAGGGGTTTCAGCAGTGGAGGAGAATAGTTCCACCGCTCATCTGCCGTACATCACGGGCGTAACTAATTTTCACCTACAAGTGTTCAAATTGCACAACAGTGTTTAGTAAAAAAATTGTAATGAATTCTACAAGTTTGTTTAGTTGATATTTATTGTTTAAATTATTATTCAATGTGTTATAGTTATCATTAATTTGTTATTTGAATATTAATAATATTTAAGACTGCCCAAACGTTCTCTTTTAAAAACGAAAAATCCCATCTGTGTGTTCTCACAACCCCAGATGGCCACAATATATGACAGTTAGGCCTTAATACTCAGCCAGAGTCATGTGGAAATCTTTTTTTTTTTTTTTTTGACAAATTTTTATTTACAATCTGTTTTTACAAAAACAATGAGTAAATGCGATAACATTATACAAGTAACATGCAGTTAGTTAATGTTCATCAACAAAACTAACAAAGAATAAATAATATTTACAACATCATTCCCTGAAACGAGAATCTAGGTCTAGCACGTGAAATCGTTTAAGTCTATAAACATGATCACTGTTGTCCAGTAGGTTTAGTGCCAGGGAGTTTGGATGGTTTTACAATTTTGAAATGTATTTTGAACTGAATCTTGAAATTTCTTGTCTCACTTTTGGAATTTTGGTGTCCTGATGGAGTATGTTGTTATTTATATACCATGGAGCTTGGAGAATACAACGGAGAGCTTCATTCTGAAATCGTTGAATTATTTCAATATTTGTATTACTTGCTGTACCCCAAAGTTGAATTCCGTACGTCCAAATGGGCTTTAGAACTGTTTTGTAGACTAAGAGCTTGTTTTCTAGAGAAAGTTGTGAGTTTCGAGATAAAAGCCAATAAAGATTCCTAAATTTTTATTAAAGAAATTTTTTTC
>JAQJVL010007573.1:0-23342 GCA_035578905.1 Stictocephala bisonia
CTTTTATACAAATATTACTTATTTTTCTTATGGCATAGAATTACGTTTAAGTGGCTGGAAAATTCATTTGTATACATTTTTTTTCTCATATGAGTAAAACCGTACGTCAAAAACCTCTTGCAGTTACGTCACAACATATCCATTATGTACAACTTGAATTAATATACTCAAATAGTCCTAAATTTACGACGTTTCATTTGTATTATATTATGTGAATATGAAATATATTTTAGATTGTAGTAGTTATGGAAAACAAATTATTTGTTATTGGATCTACAGTAAGTTACCTTTGCAAGTTTATAACAAAGTAATTACGATAGTTATTAGCAGTGAAATTAATGCCTTAGATTATCTAAAGGTACAAATAATTTTAAAATAGTTAATTAGATTATAGTATACCCTGCATTATGTTTAATCAGTACCTCTTAAACTTAGGAACAGTTATTTGTGATGTCTACCAATTTCAAATATGTTGAAACAGTATTAAATTATTATTTATGCCTCAATAAAGTCACATCATTTATTTGTTCAGTATTTAAAAAAAAAAAAACCGCAATACAGAAGTCCGTTTGCTCTGATTGACGTCTACACCAAGGGGTTGCTGATGAGAATCGGTTTCTGATACTCGATCAATTAACTTTCTGTTGTCTACCTCAGTGGATCAGACCATCTGCAGAAAAGAATTTCTTCATTAAACTCGTTTATAAATTGTGTGATGCAATAATAATCAGCAATAAGACTCACTAATTTAAAAAAGCCTGAGTTATACTAATAGTTCAGTTCTATTATTAGTCTCATTGTTTACTAGATATGAGTTATAAGGTGTTAAAATATTTGTTAACAGCCTAAATCATCTACAAAATATTTAAATGTTGTACTACTATCACCTATCCATCCTCTAAATAAAAGATGACTACGTAACATACCCTAGTTGTTTTTTTTTTTTTTTTTTTTTTTTTTTTTTTTTTTCTTACTGTCATTTTTTTAAATTGGTTTAGTAATTTGTTACATTGAATATTATCCCCTTTTTTAGATTGTTTTAACCCCTTTAAAGGGTTTTAAAAGTAAGTGATAGTAAATTCACAAAAAGTTTATTATAGATATTTTTTTGTTTTTTTGATCCAATTTTACCCCAATAAGTTGAGGTCCCTTTGTTGGAACAACCGGATCCCGTTTTTTATAATTGCCTTTATGGAAAGGAAGTAAAAAAAAAGAATTTTTATTCCCCCCCCACCCCGTTTCCCTTTTCCCTCCCCCGGTTTAACCCCCTTCAAACTTTCCTTTTTTTCATTTATTATAACCCTAAATTTAAATAAAAATTTCCCCAACATCCAAAGTCCCCCCCTTGTAATTTTAAAAAACCCTGAAACCTTTCCACCCACCCTTGCCTTCCCCTATTTTTATGGTTTCCAATTTTGTTGTTGTTGTGTTTCCCCGCCTTAAAAATTTCCCAACTTTTTATGAAATTTCCGGGGTGATTTTGCTTCCCCTTTTTAATTTTTTTCTATTAAAAATTTGTTTCCCTAGGGCCAACCCAAGAAAGGAAAATTTGAACAATACCTTAATACAAACCTTTAATAAATTTTAAACCCTTAAACAAAATAAAAGGATTGGGTTGTAAAAAACCTATCACTAATCCTTTTGATTTTTGACAATGTAATAAGGAAATACCCAATTTAACCTATTACATTATTTTTTAAAATTTATACCAAAAAAGGTTACTGTGAGTTGGTTATTTAACTTTAAAATTTGTTAAAAAGGGCCACCATTTTAAAACTGAATAAAGAAACGGGTTAGGTTTTGTTATTAATGGAAAATTACAAAAAATATTCAATTTTATCTTTGCAAATTTTTTTACAGATTTTTAAAATTATGTTTTTTAAAAAAATGATATTTGAGAATGTTTTTGTTAAAAAAAAATTTTTTATGGGTGTTATTTTTTGTTTTTTGGCCCCAAATAATTTATTTACTTTTTAACGTATATTAAAATAAATGAATAATAATATTTAAAAAACAACAAAAAATTTGAAGAGGCCCCTGTGCCCCGTGGGATTTTCTTGTGGGATATTTCCCGTTTTATTTGTCGGTATTTTTGGGTTTAATAAATTTTTTCAAAAATATGAGTATTAAAAAAACCCACCTTTTTTTTGGTGGGGTTTTTTAAATTTTCTTGTAGGGTTTCTTCATAAAGGTTAGGGTCCCCCCTTTTTGCCCCCTTCCTTTCTATGGGTTCCCCCATTCTAAATTTTTTAAAAAACTCCCTTTTTTAAAAATTTTTGTTTGGTAGTTGGTGCCAATTTTATCCGTCATCAAAAAGTCCCTTTTTAAATTTATTATTTTCTATTTTTATTGGGCGTAAAACGTAAAACCCTCCATTACGTTTCTTTATTAAAAACCTAAATTTTAAAAAATAAATCTTGAACAAATTTTAAATTTTTAAAAATTTATATATTTTGGGGTTAATTTCCCCATTTTGGGTTTCCCCCATTTTAAATTTAAGTCCCAAGGGAAATTTCCTCAGTTTAACTATCGTTCTTTTGGCCCCAAATGGGGTTGTTTCCCTAGATTTTGCACCCCCATTTACCCGCTGAAAGGTCCCCTTGCACTAACATTGTCCCCCTTTAATTACTTGGGTCTTACTATCGTTTAATCCCCCCACAAAGGTTTTGTTCTCTTTAATTCCCACCCCAATTTACTGTGAAGGTCACCTTGCACAAAAGGGAAATCATTTAATTATTTGGGTCTTTTATATTTTTTCAATCACAAAAACCTATTTTGTTTCAAATTTTTGCTTTTTCATTTATGTGAAGGCCCGCCCTTGCATTTTAACTTTACCACTAAAATTTATTGGGTTTTTATACCCCTTTAAAAATCCCCAATATGGGCCTGCTTTATATATTGAAACCTTTCTCCCTGAAAGCCCCCCTTTCCCCCCATAAAAATTGGGCCCCCCAAATTTTTTATGGGGCCCCCTTTCTCCCCCTTTCCCTTTCAAACAAATGGCTTGATTCCCAGATATTCCCATCCAATTTCCCTTTCTGAAGGGTCCACCTTCCCACCTTTTAACCCAATTAAACAACTAATTCCCCTTGGGGTTTCTTACTATCGTTAAAATTCCCCCCACAAATGGGTTGCCCCCCTAGTTATAGCACCCCCAATTTTTTCCCTAAAGGGGTCGCCAGTAGTAGGGAAAGGGCCCCCCCGACCCCTAAGCCCGTCCCAATTGGTGAGATTTCCCCCTTTCCCCGAGGGGGTGGGGGCCCTAGGTATTTTCCCCTTTAAATTTTGAGGTTTCCCCCCTTAATGACCTTTCCCCCGTTTTTAAATGACCTTTTTTGAGTTTTTTAATGGGGTTTTAATTGATTTTAAAAGGGTTTTTTTAATGGGTTTTTAAGGGGTTTTTAAAGGGGTTTTTTAATTAAACTTTATTGGGGACGTCCCCGTTAAATCCCCGGGGCCCCTGTTTGGGTTTTGAAAACCCCCGTTTGGCGGTCATGGGCTATAGACCAAGCAAAAAATTGCTATTTATAAAAATTGTCGATAGGACAGGTTTCCCCTTTTTTTTGGCCTATTATTGACGCCAAATGAGGTTCCCCCCGCCCCCCCCCATCCCCGGCGCGTGACATTTGAAGGGGCCGAAAACGAGAAAAAGCACTTACCCCGCTTTGGAAAACCCCAAAACGGTCCCCCGGCGCGTGCCTTTGAACGGCGACCCCGAGAAAGCCCCCCCATTTAGCCCCGAGGCCCCCCTATTCCCCCAAACCAACCCCCAAGCCCCCGGGGCCCAAACCCCTTTCCCAAAACCCCATCTTTTTGGGTCAGCCCGCGTATAAAATTTCGGGGCCCCTGGGAGAACCGGGCCATCCCCCCAAACACCGAAGGGGTTTTTTAATTCCCCCCGTGTTTTCAAAAACCCCGTTGCCCCCCTTTGAGAAGAATTTTTAACGTTAGTAGAAAAAATCTAATTAATATTTCTTTTTTTCCCCCGGCAACACCCGAAAAGCACTTACGATATTTAATTGCGTTGTTGTTTTCGACCTTGGGGCCCAGCTGCCCCTCTCCCCGTCGGGGGGTTTCCAAAACATGTTGCAAATTGGGGCCAACCCCCCGCCCCCCTATTTTAAAGCCCAAAGAGCCCCCCCGCTAAAGGCCCAGTTTACCTTCCCCCGAGAATGCATCGAAGTGAACCCACTGGAAATCGTCTTTTCCCCGCCTTCGCCACACCAAATACTTTGTAAAGTCCATCCCCCTAAAAACCTTTTTAAACCATAACCTAACCCCTTTTTAAACTTTAACCTCCTTTTAAAACCCCAATAACCTACTTTTAAAACCATAACCCCCTTTTTAAAAATTTTAACCTCACTTTTAGAAAAAAAACAAAACCCTCAATTTATATAACTTTTTGCCTAAACTTTTAGTAAAGTTTTTGCAGGGGTAGTAGGACGTTCCCAGAGAACCCCTTTTTAAACGTTCCCCCAGGATTTTATTTAAAAATCTTTCCCCCCCGGGAAAAATATTAAATTTGAAAATAACCCCAAAATTTTAAACCCAATCCCCGGGAACAGGTTTCCTAAACCCCGGTTTCCCCCTTTTTAATTCAGACCCGAGTTTGAATCCCAAAAACCCAAGGCCCCCAGAGTCCCAAAATGTCCCCAAGGCCCGTCGAAAAGGGCCCCTTCTAGCCCGGGACCCCTCAAGAAAATGGGGATTTGAATTTACCCCCCCCCCCCGGGGACCCCCCAACCCCGTCCGTCCCAAAGGCCCTTGCGGCCCCCCTCCCCCATCACCCTTCTAAAAAGGAACCCGCCACCCCAAGGCGTGCAGCTTCGTTCCCCTTTGAAGGGGAAAGGCCGAGGAAACCCTTTCCCCCATCTACCCCCCCAAGGTATCCCGCGTGGTTGTTGGTCATCCCCCGAGCCTAAAACCATCGACCCACGCCTCATCACGTTCTGTACGCCCCTCTATTGTAAACCCGCAAAAATTAAAAAACGTGAAGGCGATTTAGGGGGGAACCATTTTGGGGGAAAAACGTTTCCAAATAGAAGAATTTGAAAGCGCCTTCCAAAAGTCGGATGAAAACCTTTTCTCATAAAAAACACTCCGAATATAAAAGGATCCTGCTTCATTTTTTCCCAAAACTTCTCGACCGCGGGCCCCCAAAGGGGAAAATTGTGGAGCACAAAGAGCTAAAAAACCCCAAAAACCAACGTTTATTCCTTGTAGAATACAAAAAAGGGCCCGTAAAACATCGGGAAAAGAGCCAAGGAGATGAATTTTTTAAAACGAAAAATTTTAACCATTTCCCTTTAACCCCCGTTTAATCAAAGGAATATTTAAAGGACGTCGAGGGTCAGCTTCTCGCAAAAAAATGGATGAATTTTATTTTAAAAAGGATCGGGGGGGTTTCCTTAAAGGGAAAATAAATCAGTAAAACTAGCTTTCAAAAAATACGTCCCACTGCGCGGATCTACATATATAGAGTTTTCCCAAAAATATCACCCCCAAAAAGGCCGTGCTAAACGTGATAAATAATGTTTAAAAAAGTGCTTTTAGGGGCCCCCAGTGCGGGCAGCCCTCATCCTGAAAGTTTACGTAGAGCATCCCCATGTGGGCAACATTTCCCTCCCTTTTAGAAAATTTTGCGGGGGAAACCCGTTTCTACGAGAAAACCCCTTTCCCCTGCCCAGTCTCGACAACATCCAGCTGTTTAAAAAGCGTTTCAGGATTCGATAAAAGTATATGAATACGATGAAAATTTTTGGGGTTTCTCCCCCCTACCATAACGAATCAAAAAACAGCATATACACACCCACCTATTTGTACATCAAAGACGAGGCCAACGCCCACTACTGTCTAAAAAAAGATCTTAGCGTTTGGGGTCAGTAGTAAATTCCCAAAGCAGGGGGCAAAAAGGTGGATATGCCGCCGCTGTCTCCCAAAAATTTTGGCCGGGGTGGTTTTGCATCCTTCATCTCGGGGGATTGTAAGGGCCGATCCAGCCCCGAATTCGAGATCCCCAAGGAAGGAATTTAAAATCAAATTCAAAGAGGGTAAAAAAAAGGGATGCGAGTTCCGTTTCCCGGGTTTTTATGGGACTTCAAATTTGAAATGGGGAAAACCCTTAAAAAACCCGGCAAAAAGAAGAAGAATGTCAAGGGTTCAACACCCCAAAAAATCATCTACGAAAAAAGAAAAAAAAAAACCCCCAACGCCATTAGTTTTTTCCTATTACATTGTTATATGGGGGAAAAATATGGCCCACTGTAAAATTTACTTTGGAGAGGACGCCACCAAAGTCTTTGTAGGGGAGTTTTTTCCCAATGAGTCGGGGAAAATTCATCACCTTTACTTTTAAGCAGCAGCAAAACCAAATTTGGAAATCACTCCAGAAGATATAAAACACCATTCCCCAAACCTACAGTTTTGCCCCCATCTGGGGGGAAGCCTTTTTGGGAATCTCGAAGACTAAAAAGTTAGAGTTTCACGACCACCTGACCGGGAAAAATTCAGAGGTATCGCCCCCCAAAAAAGCAACCTGAAATAAGAAACCCAAAATTTCATCCCAAATTCTTTATCCCCAAAAATCTGGGCGGTTTACGATACCCACCTATTCAAAAAGATTTTTGGGCCCTTTAAAAACGATGAAACCATCGGTGATACCAACAACGAAAAAGCGTAAAATCTTTTAAAACCTTAGGGGGATGGGAGGGGGGGAAGTCAAGTTGAGATTCCTCAAACTCAGGGTCGCTTTTTGGCAATGAGTCTGGAAGCTGGCAAAAAAATTGGAATTGTTAAATTTTTGTATACAACCAAGTATTCCCTCGGGGCCCAAACAGTCAACTGCTGGTCAAAAAGGGAATTTACCCCTTTACGATTTTAGGGATGCTCCGAGAAATCCCCAACTTCCCTTCCTTCCAGCACGGGAAGGATTTCTATAACAAGTTTAACAAGCCCTGACATCGAGGTTTGGGGGTTTCCCAACACGCCAAAAACAGTGGGGGAGATTTTAAAAATTCGAGTATGAAGGGAGTAAAACCTTATTATATAACCAAACAGATTTGTTGTCTTGGAGATATCATCGAAAACTTTAGGGATTGATTTTCTAGAGAAATAAAAAACTGGACCCAAAACCCGGGTTTACTTAAAGCTCCGGGAATGGCGTGGAGTGAAATTTGTGAAGACCCCCAAAGATAGAGCTCGAACTTCTCCCAAAAAAACGAGATGCGGCTTATGTTTTCCAAAGGGATCGAGGAGGGTATCCCATGTTTCACCGAAAATTGAAAAACCCAAAAAAACCCGTATAGGGAGGGTTTTACAACGGGGGAGAAAGCAAGCCCCTACTTTGTATCTGGACCCCAAAAAAAACCCTATATGGTTGGGCGATGAGTCAACCAATCCCAATGCTCAGGGGTTCAAATGGGTGAAGACCCCGAATCAAATTGATGTCTTGGAGATAGCGGAGGGACGACCCAAACGGAAATTAAAATATTGGAAGTCGATTGGGAGTACCCCCGGGGAAGCTTCACGATGCCCCTCTGACTACCCTCTCGCCCCTGAACCCCTTGTACCCCCAGGATCCCAAAAGATAAAAAGCAAATTGCCCCCACACCCCTTTCCATAAGGAAAAGTTTGTTCTTCACTATCGAAAAACCTGAAGCAATTTTTTAAACCCTTTGGATTGAAACTAAAGAAGAAAACATCGACCCTTTCAGCTTCTGGAAGGGCGCATGGCTGAAAAACATACATTGACCCCCAATTCCCAACAAGGGGGAACCCAACCCCAAAAACGGTTCGAGAAGGATTTTTTTTTAAAACTCATGAATAACTCTGTATTGGGGAAAAAAACAATGGAAAATATATTGAAAAAGGAGTTGATATTCGTCTCGAAACCAGGAAAAACAACGACAAGTGGATAGCCCCACCCAAATTTCAAAAGTGCAAAATTTTTACGGAAAACCCTTGCGCAGGCATATGGGTAAAAACACGTCTAATGTTCAAAAGGCAGTTCTATTTTGGGGAAAGAGTATATTGGATTTTTAAAAGACTCGATGTACGGTTTTCTTATGAGGTCATCAAGAAGGGAAAATAGGGGAAAAAAGGCTCAGCTACAGATACGGATCCCTTTTTCCCTTTAAACTTTCCAAAGATTAAAACTGAAAATTTTTGTAAAAGGGACATAAAAGTGTATGTTTAAAACTTATTCGACCAAAGTGGTTACCCGAACCCTAACCGTTTAGGGAAATCCCTATTGTCAACAAAAAAGTCATTGGTAATTTTAAAAGGAAATGAACTAAACGGACGTTTAAAGGTATAAAACACTTTGGTTTCTGTTTTCCAAGATGAAAGCCAGCAATCGGAGATTGTTTTAAAGAGAACCCAGGAAAAAAAAGGAATTTTTAAAGAAGCCAAGGGAGTTAAAAACGTGATCGATAAAGTTATAGAGTTTGAAGTTTATAAGAGTGCCTCAAGTATTTACCAATTTTTACAGCACAGTTGGGGATACCTTAAAGACTGTCATCAGCGGGAAAAAGTAAAAAGATTTGTGAAATGCTTTGGACGGATAAAAATTTTAAAGAGTTACAAGCACAAAACCTGTTTAGCGTAGGAGACCAAAATTGCTCTTTTCAGCAGTGGACGAAAGAGATACATCATGGAAGGAGGAATCAAAAATGTACCCGGGGTCACTACTCCATCGATGAAGAGATCATGTTAGATCGAGCTGCTTTGGACGCAATGTTGGTCGAGTAAGATTTCGGGAGCCCCAAGAGTGCGGGGTAGAAATTTTGAAGCAGGCCCGGCTACCATTTTCCCCACAGGGGGGAAAGGGTGCTGGGGGGAACCCCAAAAAATTCCCTATTTAACTACATTTTTTCCCCCCCAAATTCATATGAAAACCCTAAAAAATTAAAGAAAACCCAATGAAAAACAAGCGTCAGTCGTTCTTTGGCATGAGTATAAGAGAAAATCTTTGCGGGGGAGCTTCACGCTCCAGCTAGGAGGCGGTTTCCAAACTGGGGCAGGTTGAAGTCAAGGGGATTGATGACCTGTATAAAGGGCCGATTTGGTGGAGATGATTTTTTTCTAAAGTTTAAAAAAAGGGCTACAATTTCCATTCTCACAGTAATCAATGTTTTACCAAATGGTTTACGCAATCCCAGTCAAGGACAAGCCCTGGACAGGAAATTTCGTCAAGGCCTACAACCTTTTTTTGGAGGAGAATCGGATGACGCCCCTGAAACCCCGACATGGGAAAAGATTTTTTTTAAACGTGGATTCCCCAAAGGGGTTAAAAAGAAGAAAACCAACTTTAAAATTTTTACTCTGTGTACAGCGAGAAAAAGGGGGAGCCATAGGGGGAAAAGGTTTTAAATTTCTTTAGTTAAGGGTCTTTTAATGTGGAAAAAATTTTCCCCGAACTGGGAAAAACTACCAATGGTTTAAAAAACCCTTTACCCGACCTGTTGGGGGGGTACAACACGGGGAAAACATGGGAAACAATTGGCATGGCACCTTTTAGGGTGCCCAAAAAAGAACGAGGATTTGGTCAGACGAAACATTAACAAAAATAGAACAAAAATATAGGAAGAAGGAAAAGATGGGATTTTAAAAAGGGGGTGAAAAAGAAGGATAAGCAAGTATAAAAAGGTTTTCGACAAGGGTTTAAACCAAACCAACTGGCCCAAACGAGTTTTTTTACTGTGGAAGGGGGTGGCCCAACTGTACCGACTAGTATCACCAAAAAGGATTCCCGGGAAAACAAAATTTTCCCAAGGAAGTTTTTTAGGGAAAAAGGGAACTGCTAAAGCCCAGACCGGGAAGACTTTTATACCTGGTGGAAAAGGGGGTTGAGGAGAAAGGGTTTAACAAAGTGCGGGGTTAAAGTGGCTTGGTTTTTGATGGTACTCAAAATTTAAATGTTTTAAATAAAAGGGGAACTTTGTGAATTACTCAGTTTGAGCTTAGACTTTAAAGTTGAAAACCCCCAAATTTGGGCCTATCGTAACTATGACACATACTGTGGAGGAGATATGGGGAAAAGGGGAGCAAACACAGTGATTTTGCGGCCAAACGTTCGATGTATCATGTGCGGCCTTAAAATTCCCCCAGATAATGTAATTTTAAACTTGTTGTTTAATCCAAATGGGAAAAATTTTTGGAAAAATTTTAAAGTGTTTTCAAAATCACTCCATCAGGCCAAAGTATAAGTTGCGGGAAAGAGGAAAATACGGGCTACCCCCGGTATAGGATATTTCCCTTTCACGGGCCCAATGGTGAGGTGTTTCATCCAAACGAGGTGATGGAACACTTGTCATGGGTTTGGTTTGATGTCGCTGTGAAAAGAAAGGGACAAATCAGAAACTACTTTACAATGGGACGCACCAAAATGTTGATACTTTTTACCTGTGTCAAACATCCCGTTTTTTTCCCCAAAAACAGTGTTTAGAGAAAAATGCAAACTTTTTTATTGTTTTTTAAGAAAGATGACAGAAATCTAAGAAACATATACGATGATCATAAAAAATACGGACAGGGTCTTATGGGAGATTCAAAGATTTGGGTGGGCCACCGCATGGAACAGTGGTAAGAACAAGTTCGTTGTAGGGACAAAGAAACGAAACTTTAAACGATGGTAGATCCCGCGTCGGACTGGGAGGGAGTTTTTTCAAAGTTCTTTCAAATGATGCTGAAGGTTAGTTTTAGTCAGCCTCTTGTGACAAGAGAGTACCACCTTTCCGATGAATGAGGATCGTAAATCTTGAGGGTTTGACCCGGCTACGTTTTAAAAGGCTAATAGTTTTCGTTGGAAAACAACCATTTTTGGGTCCACTTCTTTTGCCCACGTATTTCAAAACAGAAAGACTTGAAGGGCAGAAGAAGAAAAAACGGAAAAAAAAAAAAAAGGGAAAAAAACGGGAAAACATGAAAAACAGGAAAAAAGAAAAAAAGGAAAAAAAAGGAAAAAAGGGGAAAAAAGAAAAACGGAAAAAAAAGGAAAACAGGAAAAAAGGGGAAAAGGGGGGAAAAAAAATTGAAAAAAAGGGAAAACAAAGGAAAACAGAAAAAAAAGGAAAAAAAAACAGGAAAACAGGAAAAAGGGAAAAAAAGGAAAACAGGAAAAAAAGGGGAAAAAAGGGGGAAAAAGGGGGAAAAAAAGGGGAAAAAAGGGAAAAAAGGAAAAAAAGGGAAAAAAAGGGAAAAAAAAGAAAAAAAGGAAAAAAGGAAAACAGAAAAAAAAAGGGGAAAAAGGAAAAAAAAAAGGGGGGAAAAGGGAAAAAAAGGAAAACGGGGGAAAAAAACCCGAGGGGATTCCGTAAGAATATGGATGGGAGCCAAGAGTCGGGGTTTAAACGTCAGAGGGCGCATTCACTATTTCCCTAAAAGCTTTCCCCTTTAAGCATGCAGGGGTAGAACCCCCCCCCCCCCCCCCCCCAACCCCCCCCCCGGGCCCCCTTGAAAATAATTTAAAATTTTTTTCGACAAGATGACGTTCAAGGATGAACATCTTATACGGGAAATTAAAAGGATTTCTAAGGATAGTATAAGGCAAAAGTTGCGGGGATATTAAAAGCAGTTCAATTCAAAAAACAACGTTCCCTTGGAAAGTACGGGACAAAAACCCTTGATTTGGGCCAACCCAAAACAGTTGAGGGGGGACGGTTTTTGCTGCCCAAAAAGATCAAGCAAAAGGCCCCAAAAAGGGGAATGAAGGGAAGTGGAGGAGGAGGAGGTTTTTTAGCCTGAGCAGGCATCTGGGAAAACCGTTTTTTAGCGGGCAGAGTTTGAAGCATTTATTCGTGCAAAAAAAACATTGGGAATGTTAAGCCCCCTACCTTCAGTTTATTCAGACAGCGATAAGGAAGAAATGATTTCACGTTCGGCATTTTACTATGATGGCAACGAGTGGAAAAAGGGATTTGTATCCCGGGTTTGCTTTTCCCATAACGAAAATAAATTTTAAATGGAGTTGAATACAAGGGAAAAACCTGGACTGTTTGAGTTGATTTTCAAGAAACATCCCGCAGAGGGGGATCGTTCAACGACAATGATTTAAAAGGGTTTTTACAAGGAAATGCTAGAGGCAACTGGTGTTCACAAGCGTGAAGATGGAAGAGGAATTTAAAATCCAACCTTTGGCTACAAGTACCGAATTTATATCCCAAAAATGTTTTTCCCCCAAAAAAATAAAAAAAAACTACCCTTAAAAACGTGGGTTCTCCGGTCTAGAAAAAAACCAAGTCAACCCCCTATCACCCTTTATTTGGGGAAAAGAGAAAAAAGTTGGGAGAGGGTTTTTTTTAAAGGAAGTTGAGAAATCCAAAAAATTTACTTTCCGGGTTTTTTGGGGTTTTTACCCCAAAAGAAATTTGGTTTTTTCGTTTGCGTCTGTTTTTTAGATTCCCAAAGAAGCAGGTAACAGTGGTCACAATAAAGGATTAAACGCCATTCTGGGGAGCTAAGGAGGCGGATATTTTAAAAGACTTTGTAACTTTATTTTGTAACCATTATCCCTAATGTCTATCGACAAGTTCGGAACCCTCAGTTTGTTCAAAAAGGTGCTGCCCGCTGTGCCCCAAAAGGGGCACGAGGTGAAAGGGTTTTTAAAATTTACTTTCCCGGGAAGGAAACTATGATATGCAAAAAAAAAGTTTTAGGGAAATATAGGCGGGTGCAATTTAAAAGAAACTGATGCCGTCAGTCTAAAATTATAAGGGGAGCATTTTGTTTTATTCGAGGAGAAGTACATTAATGCTAGAAAAAAGGTATATAGCCCAACGTTGGGAAAAACCTACTGCAGCAAAAATTTTCTGCCCAAAAAAAATTTTTAGTAGGGCCCCTTTGTTCCACCTAGATTTCGACCCCCTTTTGGCCCCCCCTTTGGGGAAAAAAAAGGGTTGGTTGAGGTGGCCGACCCAATTGATGATTGAGACGTAGTTCCCAAAAAAAACCTGACGGTAATAGCCCGAAAAGGGGTTAAAAAAATGGGTTTGGGGGTTTAAAAAAATTTTGCGATTAAAAGTTTTAATTAAAAATCCCGTTGAACCTCAAAATGCAGTGATTCAAAAATACCTTTCAGGATCTTTAAAAGTGGTCGTGAAAGGGGGGATTTTCCCAAACAGACCGCTAATGAGTTTGGGGTTTCGGAGATAAAAAGCTTTCCTCTGTGGGTGAATTCCCCGTCACGTGCAAGACGCTGTTTAAATTTGAAATTTTCTTGTAAGAGCAATGAGTGCATTAATTTTCAATTTTTTACTATCGCCCTATTACCAAACCCCAAGATTGATCCACAGTTTGTTTTTAAAGAGGAGTGGATCGCAAACATATTGTACCCACCGTATTTTTTAAAAAGAAGTATAGAGTTAGATCAACGAAAAAAAACCCTTGAAATTTTAGTAGAGGTAGTCATTTGATCTTTTTTAAAGCCAAGAGGTTTAACAAGAAAAACGTCAGTCGTCATTCAAAGTTTAAAGGGTGCGGAAAACTAGGACAGTCGGTAGTTTTGCCAGTTTAGCTCTTAACTAAGGGATCGAAACTATAAACCGTGGAAAATTCAAACTGCCAGGAGGTTACAGGTACTGTGGTTTAAAGGGACCAAAAAATTTAAAAGGGGGGTTAGCTCCCTGGGTGATCAGGGGGGAAATTTAAAAAGTTGGGCGAAGCCTGTAAGGAGCAAGGAAAATTGCATATTCCAAAATTAGTGACAATCAACCCCCGTTTGACAGGCGGATCAAAAAGCTTTGGCCCTTAAAGGGTTGGAATTGGGTTTTAAAACATCAGACGCTTCGTTAGCAGAACGAGCCCCGGTTGGTCCCCCTGACAAAAAGTATGAATTTCCAAAAAAAAAAGCTGGGAGGGGACAATGAAGAGACGCGCGTATTTCAAAAAGAAAAAAAATTGCAAAGGGGGCCCAGGTAAAGGTTACTAATATTTGCCCCAAAGTGCAATACCTTACAAAAAAAGGGAGGGGGGGATATTTCTTAAAGCCCTACAAACAGGGAAATGGATCACCTAAAAGGGCCCTTTCATAAGAAAAAAAAAAAAGTTTGCGTTAAAACAATTGCCGGAAACGGGCTCTTACAAACTTTGACCTGGACAGATAAAGCAAGTAAATTTAGAATAAACCCCTTTTTTGAGGTGGGTTTTTTTGAGAGACGGGCTTACCACAGTATTTTGAAGAAGGGAAAGTGCCATTGGGTTTAATTTTTGATTCAAAAAAGGGGGGGGAGGGGGGACTCACTGGGGTGTTATAAGAAAGTGGACAAAAAGGGAGTGAGTTTTTTCGATAGTTTTGGGTAACCTACAACCACCACCCGACCTTTTTTGAGTTTTTTTCAAGGAAAGTAAAGTTTTGTACAAATACAAATCCGCGTCCCGACTTTTGGTTTCCCAAAATTTGCGGGGCATTTATGTTTAGGGGTTTTTTTTAAAGAATCAACTTTAGTATGGTCTGGGGGGGTTTTAGAGAGTTTAGCAAACATTTTGTTTTGTTTTTGAATGGAAAAAGTTCAGTGTTTGGCCCCGCAGTGTTTTTCCCCCAAAAGGCCTTTCTGAGGGTGATTGGGAAAATTTTGGTTTTGGAGACTTTACAACATACAACTCCTTTTACCCAAAAGTTGAGAAGGGGGGTTTAAAAAATTTGTTCCCCCTTACGGTGATAAAATTGTCGAATTTTCCGACTGGTTTTATGAAATTGAAAGACATTACGCAACTTATCGAAAACAAAAAACAAAAAGATCGAATTTAAAGATTAGAGGAAACAAAAAATACGTTTAAAGTGGAAATTTTTCGGTGGAAAAAGGTAATTGATTTTTCAGGGGAAAACAGGGTTGGTTCACTTTTGGGGTTTGGGTCGATTCTTGAAAACCCCCTAAATGGCACGTGTAGGGCCTCCAGTTGCCATTATTAAAGTGAATTTTAAAACGGTCGAATGTAAAATTGGGTTTTTGAGGGTTTTTTCAAAAAGGTTTCGGGAAAGGACACGTCATTCACGAGTTTAACCCTGCCGTACCTCCTGGGTTTAAAATTGTTGAAACGCCCCGTAACGTCATTTACTTGCCAGTTAGCGTCAAGAGGTTGGAAAACATAACAGTTAGACTCTCCGACCAAAACAATCGTTTGATAAATCTGAGGGACGAAGTGGTCAACATTAGACTTCACTTGAAACGCAAAGATGGGTCTGATTTTCAATAAATTGGATGGACACAGGACAAAATCAATCAGTCGCCTGTTACGTGTGAAACGGTTAACATCAAAGAACAAGGAGTTTCTACAGTCTCTCGGTCTTCGATATGTTGTCCGTAAGTAGTAAAGCGCAATTTGATGAAAGTGTGACAGAGTACGAGTACCGTACTCATGCACCTTTTACATCGACAACTTTTAATCCTGACGATGAGGTGCGTATTTCTATTCAACAGCAGGATGGGTTTACATACCCTTGTGAGAGTTACTTACACGTGACTGGTAGATTGACAAAATCTGATGGTCAGACTCAGTATGATAGTTTACATCTAGTCAACAATGCCATGGCGTTTCTGATTAACGAGATTAGATATGAGATTGGCGGTGTAATTGTCGATCGATCTAAAAATGTCGGTATAACATCCACTATTAAGAATTTAGTAACCCTAACTCCAGACGATGAGAAGCGATTGATGAACGCTAGTTGGGTTGGAAAAGGATCATTGAATACGGTGAAGGAGTTTTCTTTTTGTATTCCTTTGAAATTGTTAATGGGATTCTTTGAGGACTACAAAAGAATCATTGTCAACCAAAGACAGGAATTGATTTTGCTCTTGTCTTCGAATGTTAAGAACGCCTTGTACAAGGAGGTTGCGGCCACTGATTTCAAGTTTACGATTGATAAGATTTACTGGCGGGTTCCCTACGTAAAAGTGTCTGATGATATGAAGTTGTCATTACTACGGGTGCTGGAACAGGATCGTGTATTGGAAATGCCTTTCAGGTCTTGGGAGTTGCACGAGTTTCCTGAACTTCCCTCAAGTACGAGACAATCTTGGACCATCAAGACTTCTTCGCAACTGGAAAAGCCACGTTACGTAATATTAGCCTTTCAAACGAGTAGGAAAAATGATTTAACCAAGGACGCTAGTATCTTTGACAAGTGTTCACTGTCGGATGTAAAGCTCTTTCTAAACTCTCAGTACTACCCGTATGATAACATACGTGGTGATGACGCTCTGTTGTATGAAATGTACGCAAGGTTTCAATCTTCCTACTACGGGTCGAGTTCACCCAGTCCCATTATGAATCGCACAGCTTTTGATTCTTGTCCCGTTTTTGTAATCGACTGTTCCAAACAGTCTGAGAACCTCAAATCAGGACCTGTAGACGTCCACCTTGAATTTGAATCTTCCACCGCTTTTCCAAAAGGTACAACAGCCTACTGTTTGATTATTCACGACGCCCTAGTCGAGTACAGTCCACTTACTGGAACTGTCAACAGAGTTCTCTAGTGTCGTTCGAGCCCTATAAAAGGAAGCTCAGCACCCACTCGGTCTCAGTGGCTGCTCCACCACCACCATGGCATCATCATCCTCCGCTGTTCCAGACACTGATGTCTCTATAGTAGAGTTTCCACTGGTTGACAAGGAAGGTGTACCTACTCTGGTGACGGTACCGGACAAACGGGATCTGACAGCTTTTCTCAAGGTAATGTACAATCTCAACTCGGGTTTTACTAAATTTGTCACTGTCGGTCTCTTTAATGAATTTCTCTTTCAAGTGGGCATTTTGTTTCACAAGCAAGGCATGCGTAAGTACGTTTTACTAAACAACGCGCAGTTTTCAAAGTTGAAAGAAATAGAACCTTCAATTACCTATGCTCTGTGTCATAAGGATCAACAAAAGAGATTCACTGAGGCGGACATTAAATACACGATCCGTAACATTTTCAACAAACCTTATGTGAAACCGCTATACTTTTCACTAAAGACGAATGGTTGAATTTTGTTAGCTTATTGCCTTGCATTTCACGGTACATTGAACAGTTGACCTGTGTCGAGCCTTACCTGATTGAACACATTGATCGGGTTATGCATAGTGATTCGGTCTATGTTCCCCCACCACAGCAAGTAAACGGTTGGGACGCTGACCGTTTGCATGACGAGATTGTTTGGTATAAGAAGACAAAGCCCACAGTAGGTTGATCATAACCATGTCGACACCGGCTGTGGTGGAGTTTCATGGGTTCAAAGACAATCGCAATAGATTTATCGTTAAAGAATTTGTCATTGTGGGTCCTTTTGTAAATGTAAATATAGTTTTCAAGTCTCCTTATCCTAAATGTAAGTTGAATAGTGCTGCTCGGAAAGCTAACAATTGGTGTGAGCGTAAGTTTCACAAAATACTTTGGGAGGAGGGATGTGTACCTTTTAGCTTCAAACTAGTTCGTAGTTTACTAAAACCTTTTGATATAGTCTATACCAAAGGGTTGGAGAAAAAGTTATTTCTTTCCAAATTTCACGGGAGTGTTCAGGAACTCGACGAGTCTTGGACAGTTCCCGACATGTATACGTTTTTACCTTGTTGTTTACCGCAACATGCTAGTGATGGCAAGTGCGCCTTAGTAAGTGCTCAGTTTTATTACAAAAAGTTGGATAAAAATTGTTACTATCGTATCCCTAGCTCTGTGTGTGAATGTGTGTTCTATGGCTGGCCTAAACTCCATAAGTCCAGGACATGAACTGTCGAGGTGAGGGCGGTCCAAATTCAATAAAAAAGCCCGACTGTTCTCTAAGGCAGCCGTAAAACGCATAAGTCCTGAGGCGGTCCTGCAGCTTGGGGCTGGGCTAATCCCCGTAAGACCTTGAGTCGCGGTCCGGGCCCTCGTACAGTTTGGATGTGTGTAACACTCTATGGCTGGCTTAAACTCTGTAAGTCCAGGGTGTGAGTAAGGGATATTTTTAGTAACAAGAAAAAAAAAATAAAAAAAAAAAAGCCCTTTGTAAGTTTGTGCGTCACATTGAAAGGCTTCTCCAAGTAAAGTGGCAACTAGACTTATAGGGGATCAAAAAAAAAAAAAGTATAAAATAAAAAACACAAAAATAATACTGGGAGGTAGCAATTTTGTTATGGAGTGGCTATCACCGTAGCTTGCGATGGTTGGGGCAAGTTACAATACGCAAAGTGGGATTATGCCTACTGGGGACACCCACTATAATAAAAAACGCGCCAATGCACAAAGTGCAATGACCCTATACCCCTTGGGTGGTGTGGAAACTTGGGTCAAGGTCAAGACTTGTCTGAGAATGCAAAGACAAGTGTTATGACTCGTGCATAGGCCTTCGGGGAAGGAGGCACAATACTCCTAACAAGCCGTGACTCTCAAGGTCAACTGAAAGTATAAAAGGACTTGTATTTCCACTTTTCTTTTCAGTCTATCATGGCGTCTTTTGTCGAACGTTTCAACGCTGCTACTCCGATGAACTACATTACTGTCAAGGTTGGAGATTTGTCATCCAACATCCAGTATCCAGTCAAAAGTATTACACGCGTAAGTACGAAATACGGTGATACTCTCGTTGCGATATTGTTTGATCCGCATTTGGAGGAGGACATCAAGGTGTTTCTACCTAGAAGATACGTCGACACTTTGCATGAGGGGGAATCAATACCGGACAGCTTGGTACTGATCAAAGAAGTTGGATCTACGTCTGCTGTGCACATTTTCCAGGTATGTACGTTAACTTGAGGGCAAAGTAACAAAGTTCTTTTGTTGTGAGTTGTTTTCTTATGTGTGCTGTTATTGTTTCAGTAAGATGGGGCATTGCTGCAAGATGTTTAAGTGTTTCAAAACACCAGAAAATCAAATACACGACTGCAGATACTGCAAGACATTAGAAGAAAACAGGAAAGGACGCTGCATCCCATTGATCTTCGTACCATGTATTTTGTTCGCAAGTTACATGGTCTACGAGGTTTACTATAAACATCTAGAGTAAATCTCTATGGTAAGGTGGCAGTGTGGCTACCAACGTAATGAGCGATGGATGGGGCTCATTACAAGGGTTTGTTTCTCCGTACCACAGGGTTATGTGGTCTAGACCTGTGGGAGCCTCTTTGTTTGCCCTTAAAAATCAAAAGAGTGACCTCTGAGATGGTAGAGGAGGTTGACGTTCCTTCAGGGGCTTTTTACTGACATTCTACCGACCATACAGGGTGAGTATCTACGTAATATGTTTGTGCATGCTGTAGACCTGTAGCTGTTTTGGCGGGAGCCGCCATATTGGATCGGACTCAGTTAGCACATAGAGTATATATGTATGAAGTAATACATTTTATACAGTATAACTACGAAATTTTGGAGGGTAGGTGGTAGCACTGTGTCCGTCAGTCATCTTGGATCCGGCCGCCATCTTGGATTTTCAACCAATCAGCGCCCTGCATTTACGTGACGTCAGCAATAAAGGTCAATTAAAACCCATTAAAACCCATTAAAAACCCATTAAAACCCATTAAGATCAATTAAAACCCCATTAAAAACTCATTAAGGTCATTAATAACTCGTTAAGGTCATTAGAACCTCATTAAAGAAAACTGACCAAGCCGACTCACCATCGGGACGAAATCTCACCATTGGGACGGCTTAGGATCGGCCTTTCCCTACTACTGTCGCCCTTGCACTAACATTGTCACTAATTATTTGGGTCTTACTATTGCTTAATCACACAACGGGTTGCTTCTAGATATTGCATTAATTTACTGCTGAAGGTCGCCCTTGCACTAACATTATCACTAATTACTTGGGTCTTACTAGTGTGAATCACACAAATGGTTGCTTCTAGATATTGCATCCATTTACTGCTGAAGGTCGCCCTTGCACTAACATTGTCACTAATTACTTGGGTCTTACTAGCGTTCAATCACACAAATGGTTGCTTCTAGATATTGCATCCATTTACTGCTGAAGGTCGCCCTTGCACTAACATTGTCACTAAATACTTGGGTCTTACTATCGTTCAATCACACAAATGGTTGCTTCTAGTTATAGCTTCCAATAACTGCTGAAGGTCACCCTTGGACTAACATTGTCACTAATTATTTGGGTCATACTATTGTTCAATCACACAACTGGTTGCTTCTAGATATTGCATTCATTTACTGCTGAAGGTCACCCTTGCACTAACATTACCACTAATTACTTGGGTCTTACTAGCGTGAATCACACAAATGGTTGCTTCTAGATATTGCATCCATTTACTGCTGAAAGACGCCCTTGCACTAACATTGTCACTAATTATTTGGGTCTTACTATTGTTCAATCACACAAATGGTTGCTTCTAGTTATTGCATCCATTTACTGCTGAAGGTCGCCCTTGCACTAACATTGTCACTAATTACTTGGGTCTTACTATCGTTCAATCACACAAATGGTTGCTTCTAGGTATAGCATCCATTTACTGCTAAAAGACGCCCTTGCACTAACATTGTCACTAATTACTTGGGTCTTACTAGCGTTCAATCACACAAATGGTTGCTTCTAGATATTGCATCCATTTACTGCTGAAGGTCGCCCTTGCACTAACATTGTCACTAATTACTTGGGTCTTACTATCGTTCAATCACACAAATGGTTGCTTCTAGTTATAGCATCCATTTACTGCTGAAGGTCGCCCTAGCACTAACATTGTCACTAATTACTTGGGTCTAACTATCGTTCAATCACTTAAATGGTTGCTTCTAGGTATTGCATCCATTTACTGCTGATAGACGCCCTTGCACTAACATTGTCACTAATTACTTGGGTCTTACTATCGTTCAATCACACAAATGGTTGCTTCTAGATATTGCATACATTTACTTCTGAAGGTCGCCCTTGCACTAACATTATCACTAATTACTTGGGTCTTACTATACAGTATTTATATTCTTTTATTTAATTATAGACTGTATTTCAATAATAATTTGCCAAAGAACTAAAAAGAACATCAATAAATAATAATGTTTCAACACATAACTATTAATTGTTATGTTATAACTAGCAAAAAAGTGTGCTTGGATTTTAATATATTTTTAACGTTAATAGTCTTATGCCCTATTGAATATATCTGAAAGTGATAAATATCTATTTTACAACTAATCATTTTAATTTAGTCTAAAACTACTCTACTGTTGTGTAGTAAACAAATTAACCTTCCTGGTTGTAAGGTTAGTATGTACATGATTGATGGTTTTGACTTGGAAAAGTGACTAAACTATTTTGTTGATTGGCAATATTTCAGGATTAAAGCTACTTTTTAATTTAAAAAAAATTGTCTGTAAACCTAAATCTTTCTTGTTCTAAAATTAAACGCCTAATTCGATCATTTGTTTTAATCAAATCATTAAACCTTAGATGCTTTCATGGAAAGAAATCATGTTCTCAAAACGTATAATTACAGAAAGCATATACTTAAGTAGTGTTTTGGACATCTTATATTTGTTTATTAGTACCAACGGTTTTTTAACTACTCACATCTAATTATAGGTGTTCATCCTTGTAATTAATAAGTTTTATTTTAGGATTAATTAAATAAACAGTGAAAACTGTTTACAAGTTTCTGTTTATCTTCATAATCGCACACTTATAGGAGCTATACATAATGTAATAGGCCCGTTTAAATTTTACTAGTTGGAAAAACTTACTTGGTGAATGTTTTTAGATCGAGCTATATCATCTTACGTACATTAATAATAAGCAATCACGTAAAACATTAATCTGAGTAATGTTGTAGTAGTTGAGAAATTAAACCAATCAGTTCTTAAATATTGTATTACCTATTTTAATAAATGTAATATGAATACAGAGGGTTAGAGCTAAAATAATAAAAAAAACTACCAGCTTGATATATGAGAAATTAGACTAAAATAAAAAGTTTAATTTTGATCGCCGAGGAATTACAAAAATATAAAGCTACTTGAACGAAATTCTGGCCATGACTGACAAACTTGAATTGGGTAATTTTAAATGCCCAAAGTGTGATTTCAAATAAGTTACAGTTAATGGATATCACACATAACTAGTAAAATAATAAGCGTGCCGGTAATATGAAAGTGAAAATAATTTAAGTCAAATTAACAAACATGTTGGATTATTGACTAGTTAATTAATCAGAGTAGACAATGATTGTTGGGAATTTTACATTATTTTGTCAATGAACCCTAAACGACAGTTTGACTCAGTACAAGCCAAATATTTGTTAAATGATTAGTTTAAATCAACCCTTTAGTAGTCTTATTTATTCAATGAACATTTATACATTAATTATGGAACACTTTTACTAAATACACAAACTATTACACAGATTATAAGTTTAACTAAACTATGAACTATTAAGCATTATATCTACAGCCTGTCACCAAGGTGTGTCGTAAGTATTGTCTTGTAGTTTATTTGCAATTTTGTTTGTCTTTATTATTGTTTAATGAATTTTCCAAGTAAAAGTATTAGAATAAATATCATATTTCTAAGTCATAATAAATCATGTTTACTTGCTGTGTTCACAGGTGTAACCCCTGGAAGATATGACAAATGGGATTCTCCACTTTCGTACATTTGACAATCATTCTTCATTCTTTGAGTGGTGAGGCCAATATTTATCTGATCTAGTTACATAAATAAATTCTGAAACACCTTACCTTAAACCATAGTATCCTTATATAACTCTTAAAAAATGTTTGAATCCTCATACAAGCATACTGTAAATATTAACCACCTGCTTCTTGGATTGAATAAGACCAGATAATTTCCCTTGGACAAACACAATGGGCAATTATGAACTATGCGATGCATAGTTTTAACTCCACAACCATATGATTGATCATTAGCCATTCCCTACTTATATTCCTAGTGGTTGTATCTTCCCCTACCCGACAAAGTTGGTGACTAACATAGAAATCTTACAAGGAAGATTCATTTCACTGATGACGGTCATCGGGTCTTAAAAAAAAAACTACATTTGACCGTCAAACATACCGTTGGTTTTTGAAAAAATTAAGTTTGAGATGAACTAGGAAGATAGTCAAATAAGTGGTTTTCTAGATTTAAGTCGCTCTGCACGTTGTGGGATATCTTGTTAAGTGGGGAGATTCGGGGTAGATACTCTTTTGCGTCTTATATCCGGTGAGTTATGTTGCTATAATTTATGTGTAGTATAAATATGATCATGTTGTTGCATGATTATTTACAAATAATGTATGAGTGGGGATTCCTTAATTATCTATGTGAACAAGCAAAAAAAAAATAGATAAAAAAGAAAAGATAAACTGCTTAAAACAATCAACAAATAGAATGATGACATGAATTAATATATACGATATATATTTTCTTATATAAAATATTTTTT
>JAQJVL010007574.1:0-23343 GCA_035578905.1 Stictocephala bisonia
TCAGCATAGTTATTACTTGCACCAAGCGATGCTAGCGAACCTATGGTAGCGAAGCTCAGCCGTTTTACTTGCACCAAGCGATGCTAGAGAACCTATGGTAGCGAAGCTCAGCCGTTTTACTTGCACCAAGCGATGCTAGAGAACCTATGGTAGCGAAGCTCAGCCGTTTTACTTGCACCAAGCGATGCTAGCGAACCTAGTGTTCAGGTAACAACTGGCGCCGTAAGCAAATAAGTGATTTGAATATTTATACTCAATTAATTGTATTGCAACATAAGTAAACTGTCATGCTATCTAGCGGAGATATAGTGTAGCTCTACGACATGAGGGTTACAGCGGGAGAGAGGAATCTTTCCACCGCTGAGCTGCTTTGCTTCACGGTTCAACTTCAAATGTTCTCAACCACCCTAGTAGTGAATAAGTGAGGTAGCCAGACTCACTTTCGGGTATCTTCGGGTCGATTTTCCAAGATGGCGACCACGTTCGGGTATCTTCGGGTCACGTGACCACCCCGAGCTCTGATTGATGACGTCATCCAAGATGGCGGCGCCCATTTCCCGCCAAATTTTCTAACCTCACTTTTCCTAACCTCAAATTTCCCGCCAAATTACCCTCAAATTTCCCTCAAATTCCCCAAATTTCCCTCAAATTACCCTCAAATTCCCAAAAAACCCTCACATTTCCCCTCAAATTACCCGATTTCCCTCCAAATTCCCTTGTTAGACTATATAAAATGAACTTTTTTTGTCCAATATGGCGTCTTTTTCCATGATATACTATATAAAATGGACTTTTTTTGTCCAATATGGCGTCTTTTTCCATGATATACTATATAAAATGAACTTTTTTGTCCAATATGCCATGTTAGACTATATAAAATGGACTTTTTTTGTCCAATATGCCATGTTAGACTATATAAAATGAACTTTTTTGTCCAATATGGCGTCTTTCCCTCCCGCGCCAACTCACACCCCGTGGGAAAATTCCCTCCTCAAAATTCCCTCAAGCAATATGACGGTCACTATAATAAATGTAAAAATATGACAAACGGATCCAATATGGCGTCTTTCCCACCCAAAATTCCCTCTTCCTTATCCAATATGGCGTGTACTTCCGGCGACCGTCAGCTAACACGTCGTCTGCTGGTCGGGCACGCATGCGCCCCTTGTTACTCTACTCATATATACAAACTATAACAAATTAATATTTCATACACTATAATAAAATTAATATTTCATATACTCTATGTGCTCAACCCGATCGCAGCGCCCCTAGCGGCAAAACTTAGCGCATCCTTTCGGAAACATGACACCTTCGGAAGGGAAGTCCCCGTGGGAAAATTCCCTCCCTCAAATTCGGTCTTTATACTATAAAAAATGCACTCTTAACCTTTCCCATCTCATACTATATAAAATGCAAAAGATGGTAACCATTTACATATGTACTATATAAAATGCTTTCGTGTACTTCCGACAACCGTCGGCTACCTTCGTACACGTCGTCTGCTGGTCTGACGCACACCCAAATACCACGCTCTGATTGGTTACCTCCTTACTTTACAAGTAATATTTCTCACACGTACTGTTAGACTACTTATTTAATTTAATTTTTCTCAAATTTTAACAAATACACAGTTAACATACGCTCTTAGCTTTGGGTACTCATCCACGGCTTCCTACACTGTCACCTACCTATACTTATCTATCTAATCATCCTCAAGCCCCTACTTAACACTCCAGGCAGGTAATACACGTTTTTAATTAATTATTTATTCAAAAATGAAGGGACAATTCTTTTTATTTAATCTGTTTATAATTTGTAATACACTGTTATCCTATCCATTTTAATTAATTTTTTATTTTATATTAAATACACAGTTAACATACGCTCTTACCTTCAACTACCATCCACTTCTGGATACCTTTGTATTAACCCAACATCCTTTAAACCTAATACGCTAGCTTAACGCTCTTACACTAGAGCCCTCATGCCTAACCGAACTATCCAACTGTACTTACAAAGTCTACTCACTGGCAGTCCAAGAGTTCTCGCGCAACACAAGCTGACCTTTGAGGTCAGTGTTATATTGATTGCTATTTTAATTGGCACCGCATGGACACTCCACATGTTTATCAACCACATGCTAACCCAAGAGGTCAAGTTTTGTGATATCAGTCTGAGGTCAGTTTTATATTGTTTCCTATTAAAATATAAAGTGTTTGGTTTCAAATATACAGATTTTTACTTAACCTACCAATTGAACAAGTTTCAAACATGTATTACCTGGCAACCTTACCATAATTCGTCTATTATTAAACAAAACGAAAGAATTATTGGTATTATAGTCCCGTACTTTAAAAAAAGAGAGCAATAATAATTTATTTACACACTACGTTTTATTCAGTAAAATCAATTGATATTCTTGTTATTACCAATTATCATACGTAATACATAGAACCTTTTACAATAATTTATGCTTTATATTTAAATTATTACGAGTAAACTTAATTTTAACAAAGTTTTATCAATTTGTTTTGTTGTAAATTCCATAATTTATAAAAATGCTAACACATTACATGTGTAATAATGAGAGATCGTACATCAAATTATACCGTATTTTCTAAAGTTTTTATAGTTTAGGTAGGATTTTAAACAATATGTATAGCATTTATAACCGAATTATTGTATGTTAACCAACCTAAACTTACAAATAACAATTATTATATCCACAAACACATGATAAATGAAGTGTAATAACCTCAAACACAAGATAATTCCTCACACTTTATATACACCATAGCAATACACTATTTACTGTATTTGAGACGTTAATCGTAGAGGTATGAGTCTTGAATGAATGTAGTCTTTGTTACTAACTAAGGCTGCTGGACCCTTTGATATATCATCTATTAACAACACAATAGTCAGAGAAACTATGACATGGAACCCAAACCCCTTAAAATTTAGTTAAAATGTCCATAAATAGGGTTATTTGTGTACAAAATATGTTATAATTCCCTAAAAGCATTAAAATACAGTGTCATAACAACGATATTTGTCCTAAACATTAAAAATTCCTTTAAAATACTCTTATAGAACCCCAGTTTGAGCTCAAAACAACGTACAAAACTGATGTAACACTTGTAAATTAATTGTTTAACCTACATAGCTATTTAGTTGACTCCAAACATTTGACAAAGTGTAAGTACCCAATATGAATAAATTCTCTATAATGTTCACATTTTAAGCTTGATTTTAACAAAACCTGGTGCTATTGATTCTTTGCACATTAACAAATAAACAAATAGTTAGTTGAAACGTCTCTGTTGTAGAAACCGTGGTATTAACAGTGAAAGTTTGGTTTCTTTTGACTATAATATACTCGATCTGAAAATGTATATACACCACTCCCAAAGACCAAAACACATGAAGAACCTAGAACATACAACACCCTTGATAGATCACCTTCCTATTCATCACATAAGGCCCTTGTTTGTCCACCCAGCTATTCTATGAAATTAAGTGGCAGAGAGGACTTTATAGCCCTAAATTCGCCTTATAAAGTAACAATAAAGTAGTTTTCATGTAATTTCCATCCAAAATACATATACAAACTACCTACCAAGCACTAATATCCTTCTATCCAGTAGTAAGACTCATGATTTACCCTACACACAGACATCTTTATAGGTCAGTTACATTCACAAAACATAAGACTATTGACAGACAACCTACTGTACATACAAGACGTACCATACACTCTACATAGAAGACGTTTGATTATCCACTCACATGACTTAATATACCATCATACTACCATGAAATTAGTCCTATTGACATACCCCTACCTATCCAATATACGTACCACACACCGTACATACAAGACTTATGTTTACCCACACACATACTAATCAAACAAGACTCATGATTGACCATCCATCTCCGTAACATTCATGGATGACCACCTAACCATACATACGTACACCATAAAACCATGACTTAACAGTCCACACGCCTACTCAAAACACAACACCTCTGATAGATAATCCACCTAAACACTACATAAAACCTATGATTGACACTCAACATTCATGGATGACCACCTAACCATACATACGTACACCATAAAACCATGACTTAACAGTCCACACGCCTACTCAAAACACAACACCTCTGATAGATAATCCACCTAAACACTACATAAAACCTATGATTGACACTCAACATTCATGGATGACCACCTAACCATACATACGTACACCATAAAACCATGACTTAACAGTCCACACGCCTACTCAAAACACAACACCTCTGATAGATAATCCACCTAAACACTACATAAAACCTATGATTGACACTCAACATTCATGGATGACCACCTAACCATACATACGTACACCATAAAACCATGACTTAACAGTCCACACGCCTACTCAAAACACAACACCTCTGATAGATAATCCACCTAAACACTACATAAAACCTATGATTGACACTCAACATTCATGGATGACCACCTAACCATACATACGTACACCATAAAACCATGACTTAACAGTCCACACGCCTACTCAAAACACAACACCTCTGATAGATAATCCACCTAAACACTACATAAAACCTATGATTGACACTCAACATTCATGGATGACCACCTAACCATACATACGTACACCATAAAACCATGACTTAACAGTCCACACGCCTACTCAAAACACAACACCTCTGATAGATAATCCACCTAAACACTACATAAAACCTATGATTGACACTCAACATTCATGGATGACCACCTAACCATACATACGTACACCATAAAACCATGACTTAACAGTCCACACACCTACTCAAAACACAACACCTCTGATAGATAATCCACCTAACCACTACTTAAAACCTTTGATTGACACTCAACATTCATGGATGACCACCAACCATACATACGTACAACATAAAACCATGACTAACAGTCCACACGCCTACTCAAAACACAACACCTCTGATAGATAATCCACCTAAACACTACATAAAACCTATGATTGACACTCAACATTCATGGATGACCACCTAACCATACATACGTACACCATAAAACCATGACTTAACAGTCCACACACCTACTCAAAACACAACACCTCTGATAGATAATCCACCTAAACACTACATAAAACCTATGATTGACACTCATCATTCATGGATGACCACCTAACCATACATACGTACACCATAAAACCATGACTTAACAGTCCACACGCCTACTCAAAACACAACACCTCTGATAGATAATCCACCTAAACACTACATAAAACCTATGATTGACACTCAACATTCATGGATGACCACCTAACCATACATACGTACACCATAAAACCATGACTTAACAGTCCACACGCCTACTCAAAACACAACACCTCTGATAGATAATCCACCTAAACACTACATAAAACCTATGATTGACACTCAACATTCATGGATGACCACCTAACCATACATACGTACACCATAAAACCATGACTTAACAGTCCACACGCCTACTCAAAACACAACACCTCTGATAGATAATCCACCTAAACACTACATAAAACCTATGATTGACACTCAACATTCATGGATGACCACCTAACCATACATACGTACACCATAAAACCATGACTTAACAGTCCACACGCCTACTCAAAACACAACACCTCTGATAGATAATCCACCTAAACACTACATAAAACCTATGATTGACACTCAACATTCATGGATGACCACCTAACCATACATACGTACACCATAAAACCATGACTTAACAGTCCACACGCCTACTCAAAACAAAACACCTCTGATAGATAATCCACCTAAACACTACATAAAACCTATGATTGACACTCAACATTCATGGATGACCACCTAACCATACATACGTACACCATAAAACCATGACTTAACAGTCCACACGCCTACTCAAAACACAACACCTCTGATAGATAATCCACCTAAACACTACATAAAACCTATGATTGACACTCAACATTCATGGATGACCACCTAACCATACATACGTACACCATAAAACCATGACTTAACAGTCCACACGCCTACTCAAAACACATCACCTCTGATAGATAATCCACCTAAACACTACATAAAACCTATGATTGACACTCAACATTCATGGATGACCACCTACCATACATACGTACACCATAAAATCATGACTTAACAGTCCACCCGCCTACCTCTGCACACACAATTCCTTAGGACACACCCTCCTCCCACCACTCATCCTACAGACAAATCTCCTTAAGAACTACCCATCCACCATAAAAACACTATTGCTTCATATAATCATGTTTCAAAATAACATTATTACACTGTAAGATAGGTTTAATATAGCTAAAGACCTAAAGTGTTTCCTAAAATTCTGTTTTCTCTAGAAATATGAGAGTCGTTGGTCGAAAACATCCAAACTAAACATAGAAAATAAGAATCAACTAGTAGTTTCATAGAAATTCTGCTATACAACTAAAAAAAATATGAGAAAAAATTAGGTTTAAAAACAATGAACACAGAAAAAATTAGGTTTAAAAACAATGAACACAGAAAAAATTAGGTTTAAAAACAATGAGAACAGAAAAAATTAGGTTAAAAAAAATGAACATAGAAAAAGTTAGGTTAAAAAAAAAATGAACACAGAAAAAGTTAGGTTAAAAAAATGAACATAGAAAAAGTTAGGTTAGCAAACATCAGAAAAGTTCAGTTAAAATTAACAAAACTCATAAAATGTGGACATTTTATGACTTTTGTTAATTTTAACAACTTTTCGGAAAAGTAAGGATAGCAATCAACCTTTCGGTTGTTTGCTAGACTTACTTTTCTGATGTTTGCTAACCTAACTTTTTCTATGTTCATTTTTTTAACCTAACTTTTTCTGTGTTCATTTTTTTTTTAACCTAACTTTTTCTATGTTCATTTTTTTTAACCTAATTTTTTCTGTTCTCATTGTTTTTAAACCTAATTTTTTCTGTGTTCATTGTTTTTAAACCTAATTTTTTCTGTGTTCATTGTTTTTAAACCTAATTTTTTCTCATATTTTTTTTAGTTGTATAGCAGAATTTCTATGAAACTACTAGTTGATTCTTATTTTCTATGTTTAGTTTGGATGTTTTCGACCAACGACTCTCATATTTCTAGAGAAAACAGAATTTTAGGAAACACTTTAGGTCTTTAGCTATATTAAACCTATCTTACAGTGTAATAATGTTATTTTGAAACATGATTATATGAAGCAATAGTGTTTTTATGGTGGATGGGTAGTTCTTAAGGAGATTTGTCTGTAGGATGAGTGGTGGGAGGAGGGTGTGTCCTAAGGAATTGTGTGTGCAGAGGTAGGCGGGTGGACTGTTAAGTCATGATTTTATGGTGTACGTATGTATGGTAGGTGGTCATCCATGAATGTTGAGTGTCAATCATAGGTTTTATGTAGTGTTTAGGTGGATTATCTATCAGAGGTGATGTGTTTTGAGTAGGCGTGTGGACTGTTAAGTCATGGTTTTATGGTGTACGTATGTATGGTTAGGTGGTCATCCATGAATGTTGAGTGTCAATCATAGGTTTTATGTAGTGTTTAGGTGGATTATCTATCAGAGGTGTTGTGTTTTGAGTAGGCGTGTGGACTGTTAAGTCATGGTTTTATGGTGTACGTATGTATGGTTAGGTGGTCATCCATGAATGTTGAGTGTCAATCATAGGTTTTATGTAGTGTTTAGGTGGATTATCTTTCTGAGGTGTTTTGTTTTGAGTAGGCGTGTGGACTGTTAAGTCATGGTTTTATGGTGTACGTATGTATGGTTAGGTGGTCATCCATGAATGTTGAGTGTCAATCATAGGTTTTATGTAGTGTTTAGGTGGATTATCTATCAGAGGTGTTGTGTTTTGAGTAGGCGTGTGGACTGTTAAGTCATGGTTTTATGGTGTACGTATGTATGGTTAGGTGGTCATCCATGAATGTTGAGTGTCAATCATAGGTTTTATGTAGTGTTTAGGTGGATTATCTATCAGAGGTGTTGTGTTTTGAGTAGGCGTGTGGACTGTTAAGTCATGGTTTTATGGTGTACGTATGTATGGTTAGGTGGTCATCCATGAATGTTGAGTGTCAATCATAGGTTTTATGTAGTGTTTAGGTGGATTATCTATCAGAGGTGTTGTGTTTTGAGTAGGCGTGTGGACTGTTAAGTCATGGTTTTATGGTGTACGTATGTATGGTTAGGTGGTCATCCATGAATGTTGAGTGTCAATCATAGGTTTTATGTAGTGTTTAGGTGGATTATCTATCAGAGGTGTTGTGTTTTGAGTAGGCGTGTGGACTGTTAAGTCATGGTTTTATGGTGTACGTATGTATGGTTAGGTGGTCATCCATGAATGATGAGTGTCAATCATAGGTTTTATGTAGTGTTTAGGTGGATTATCTATCAGAGGTGTTGTGTTTTGAGTAGGTGTGTGGACTGTTAAGTCATGGTTTTATGGTGTACGTATGTATGGTTAGGTGGTCATCCATGAATGTTGAGTGTCAATCATAGGTTTTATGTAGTGTTTAGGTGGATTATCTATCAGAGGTGTTGTGTTTTGAGTAGGCGTGTGGACTGTTGTCATGGTTTTATGTTGTACGTATGTATGGTTGGTGGTCATCCATGAATGTTGAGTGTCAATCAAAGGTTTTAAGTAGTGGTTAGGTGGATTATCTATCAGAGGTGTTGTGTTTTGAGTAGGCGTGTGGACTGTTAAGTCATGGTTTTATGGTGTACGTATGTATGGTTAGGTGGTCATCCATGAATGTTGAGTGTCAATCATAGGTTTTATGTAGTGTTTAGGTGGATTATCTATCAGAGGTGTTGTGTTTTGAGTAGGCGTGTGGACTGTTAAGTCATGGTTTTATGGTGTACGTATGTATGGTTAGGTGGTCATCCATGAATGTTGAGTGTCAATCATAGGTTTTATGTAGTGTTTAGGTGGATTATCTATCAGAGGTGTTGTGTTTTGAGTAGGCGTGTGGACTGTTAAGTCATGGTTTTATGGTGTACGTATGTATGGTTAGGTGGTCATCCATGAATGTTGAGTGTCAATCATAGGTTTTATGTAGTGTTTAGGTGGATTATCTATCAGAGGTGTTGTGTTTTGAGTAGGCGTGTGGACTGTTAAGTCATGGTTTTATGGTGTACGTATGTATGGTTAGGTGGTCATCCATGAATGTTGAGTGTCAATCATAGGTTTTATGTAGTGTTTAGGTGGATTATCTATCAGAGGTGTTGTGTTTTGAGTAGGCGTGTGGACTGTTAAGTCATGGTTTTATGGTGTACGTATGTATGGTTAGGTGGTCATCCATGAATGTTGAGTGTCAATCATAGGTTTTATGTAGTGTTTAGGTGGATTATCTATCAGAGGTGTTGTGTTTTGAGTAGGCGTGTGGACTGTTAAGTCATGGTTTTATGGTGTACGTATGTATGGTTAGGTGGTCATCCATGAATGTTGAGTGTCAATCATAGGTTTTATGTAGTGTTTAGGTGGATTATCTATCAGAGGTGTTGTGTTTTGAGTAGGCGTGTGGACTGTTAAGTCATGGTTTTATGGTGTACGTATGTATGGTTAGGTGGTCATCCATGAATGTTACGGAGATGGATGGTCAATCATGAGTCTTGTTTGATTAGTATGTGTGTGGGTAAACATAAGTCTTGTATGTACGGTGTGTGGTACGTATATTGGATAGGTAGGGGTATGTCAATAGGACTAATTTCATGGTAGTATGATGGTATATTAAGTCATGTGAGTGGATAATCAAACGTCTTCTATGTAGAGTGTATGGTACGTCTTGTATGTACAGTAGGTTGTCTGTCAATAGTCTTATGTTTTGTGAATGTAACTGACCTATAAAGATGTCTGTGTGTAGGGTAAATCATGAGTCTTACTACTGGATAGAAGGATATTAGTGCTTGGTAGGTAGTTTGTATATGTATTTTGGATGGAAATTACATGAAAACTACTTTATTGTTACTTTATAAGGCGAATTTAGGGCTATAAAGTCCTCTCTGCCACTTAATTTCATAGAATAGCTGGGTGGACAAACAAGGGCCTTATGTGATGAATAGGAAGGTGATCTATCAAGGGTGTTGTATGTTCTAGGTTCTTCATGTGTTTTGGTCTTTGGGAGTGGTGTATATACATTTTCAGATCGAGTATATTATAGTCAAAAGAAACCAAACTTTCACTGTTAATACCACGGTTTCTACAACAGAGACGTTTCAACTAACTATTTGTTTATTTGTTAATGTGCAAAGAATCAATAGCACCAGGTTTTGTTAAAATCAAGCTTAAAATGTGAACATTATAGAGAATTTATTCATATTGGGTACTTACACTTTGTCAAATGTTTGGAGTCAACTAAATAGCTATGTAGGTTAAACAATTAATTTACAAGTGTTACATCAGTTTTGTACGTTGTTTTGAGCTCAAACTGGGGTTCTATAAGAGTATTTTAAAGGAATTTTTAATGTTTAGGACAAATATCGTTGTTATGACACTGTATTTTAATGCTTTTAGGGAATTATAACATATTTTGTACACAAATAACCCTATTTATGGACATTTTAACTAAATTTTAAGGGGTTTGGGTTCCATGTCATAGTTTCTCTGACTATTGTGTTGTTAATAGATGATATATCAAAGGGTCCAGCAGCCTTAGTTAGTAACAAAGACTACATTCATTCAAGACTCATACCTCTACGATTAACGTCTCAAATACAGTAAATAGTGTATTGCTATGGTGTATATAAAGTGTGAGGAATTATCTTGTGTTTGAGGTTATTACACTTCATTTATCATGTGTTTGTGGATATAATAATTGTTATTTGTAAGTTTAGGTTGGTTAACATACAATAATTCGGTTATAAATGCTATACATATTGTTTAAAATCCTACCTAAACTATAAAAACTTTAGAAAATACGGTATAATTTGATGTACGATCTCTCATTATTACACATGTAATGTGTTAGCATTTTTATAAATTATGGAATTTACAACAAAACAAATTGATAAAACTTTGTTAAAATTAAGTTTACTCGTAATAATTTAAATATAAAGCATAAATTATTGTAAAAGGTTCTATGTATTACGTATGATAATTGGTAATAACAAGAATATCAATTGATTTTACTGAATAAAACGTAGTGTGTAAATAAATTATTATTGCTCTCTTTTTTTAAAGTACGGGACTATAATACCAATAATTCTTTCGTTTTGTTTAATAATAGACGAATTATGGTAAGGTTGCCAGGTAATACATGTTTGAAACTTGTTCAATTTGGTAGGTTAAGTAAAATCTGTATATTTGAAACCAAACACTTTATATTTTAATAGGAAACAATATAAAACTGACCTCAGACTGATATCACAAAACTTGACCTCTTGGGTTAGCATGTGGTTGATAAACATGTGGAGTGTCCATGCGGTGCCAATTAAAATAGCAATCAATATAACACTGACCTCAAAGGTCAGCTTGTGTTGCGCGAGAACTCTTGGACTGCCAGTGAGTAGACTTTGTAAGTACAGTTGGATAGTTCGGTTAGGCATGAGGGCTCTAGTGTAAGAGCGTTAAGCTAGCGTATTAGGTTTAAAGGATGTTGGGTTAATACAAAGGTATCCAGAAGTGGATGGTAGTTGAAGGTAAGAGCGTATGTTAACTGTGTATTTAATATAAAATAAAAAATTAATTAAAATGGATAGGATAACAGTGTATTACAAATTATAAACAGATTAAATAAAAAGAATTGTCCCTTCATTTTTGAATAAATAATTAATTAAAAACGTGTATTACCTGCCTGGAGTGTTAAGTAGGGGCTTGAGGATGATTAGATAGATAAGTATAGGTAGGTGACAGTGTAGGAAGCCGTGGATGAGTACCCAAAGCTAAGAGCGTATGTTAACTGTGTATTTGTTAAAATTTGAGAAAAATTAAATTAAATAAGTAGTCTAACAGTACGTGTGAGAAATATTACTTGTAAAGTAAGGAGGTAACCAATCAGAGCGTGGTATTTGGGTGTGCGTCAGACCAGCAGACGACGTGTACGAAGGTAGCCGACGGTTGTCGGAAGTACACGAAAGCATTTTATATAGTACATATGTAAATGGTTACCATCTTTTGCATTTTATATAGTATGAGATGGGAAAGGTTAAGAGTGCATTTTTTATAGTATAAAGACCGAATTTGAGGGAGGGAATTTTCCCACGGGGACTTCCCTTCCGAAGGTGTCATGTTTCCGAAAGGATGCGCTAAGTTTTGCCGCTAGGGGCGCTGCGATCGGGTTGAGCACATAGAGTATATGAAATATTAATTTTATTATAGTGTATGAAATATTAATTTGTTATAGTTTGTATATATGAGTAGAGTAACAAGGGGCGCATGCGTGCCCGACCAGCAGACGACGTGTTAGCTGACGGTCGCCGGAAGTACACGCCATATTGGATAAGGAAGAGGGAATTTTGGGTGGGAAAGACGCCATATTGGATCCGTTTGTCATATTTTTACATTTATTATAGTGACCGTCATATTGCTTGAGGGAATTTTGAGGAGGGAATTTTCCCACGGGGTGTGAGTTGGCGCGGGAGGGAAAGACGCCATATTGGACAAAAAAGTTCATTTTATATAGTCTAACATGGCATATTGGACAAAAAAAGTCCATTTTATATAGTCTAACATGGCATATTGGACAAAAAAGTTCATTTTATATAGTATATCATGGAAAAAGACGCCATATTGGACAAAAAAAGTCCATTTTATATAGTATATCATGGAAAAAGACGCCATATTGGACAAAAAAAGTTCATTTTATATAGTCTAACAAGGGAATTTGGAGGGAAATCGGGTAATTTGAGGGGAAATGTGAGGGTTTTTTGGGAATTTGAGGGTAATTTGAGGGAAATTTGGGGAATTTGAGGGAAATTTGAGGGTAATTTGGCGGGAAATTTGAGGTTAGGAAAAGTGAGGTTAGAAAATTTGGCGGGAAATGGGCGCCGCCATCTTGGATGACGTCATCAATCAGAGCTCGGGGTGGTCACGTGACCCGAAGATACCCGAACGTGGTCGCCATCTTGGAAAATCGACCCGAAGATACCCGAAAGTGAGTCTGGCTACCTCACTTATTCACTACTCACCCTTTTTATCTCACTCGCACAAGTGCGTTAATAAGGTCGTTTTCTATCAGTAACTTTGAGATGGAGTTGATATTGTAAAATTATACTCCTCACTTTTTTATAAATTTTCAAACAATACCAATAAAATACACTAGGCCTTTCACCAGCAATAATCATCAGGCAACACAAAGAACCGAAATTCTTTTTTATTCAAATTCCCGTGATTACAATTCAAGCTACTCAGGGGTAAATTAGATTAGTTACAATTAATTTAGGTGGAAGCCTCAATGTGATTTGTAGAGTAGTTATTAAAATAACAAAACCAGCTGATCTACAGTGCAGCCACGCCTTGATGCCTGAGCTGGTATAACAATACTAGCATACATGCATATGTTGTTCCAGTTATACATAGTCCGCTTAGAAAACGACCTTTTCAACACACTGGTACGAGTGAGATGCAAAGAGTGGTGCAAGTGAGACAGACATTTTTTTCTTTTCCCTCTGTATAATTTAATTAAAAAAATGTCTTGGCAACTCGAGCGTTAGGCCACGTGCTGACGGTGCAGTAACAAGCCCCGCCCATTTTACGTCGTTAGCAGCATTGATCAAACTTTACACCAATGAATCAAGCTTAGAGCGATTAAATTTAATCATTACTTAGTATACAAATAACAATTCATAATGGTAATAACACATGAATACTATCTTAAACAATAACAAGCAATTAAACAAACTTGTACAGTTCATTACAGTTATTTTGGTCAACTAAACACTGTTGTGGAAATTGAACTTTTGAAGACGGAAGTTAGTCGCCGGTGGAGTAAGGCAGCTCAGCGGTGGAAAGATTCCCCTCTGTCGCTGGAACCCCTACAAGCGCTGAATATAACACGCAGATCGCTGATTACTATCCGGCCAAATTATAGTTTTTTCAGTTACCGTGATTTAACCAATAGCCCAATAACATGTAAACAAAGGTGTCTATAAGCTGATTGCGTTAACATTTTTAAAAACTGTTTGGGATGGAACTGAGAACATTATACTAAATATTGTCTGTTGTACAGCCTTCTTCAAGGCAGTATAAAACTGTCTATTTATGAATAATCTATTATGTATAATTTATTATTTACATGATTATTAATTGATAAAATATATACAAGGAACCAACAATAATCAATATATTATATCAAACTTGAAGGTTTATTGATCTTTTTACAACTTTCAAGGGAGCTGATTGTATTAACCTAACAAGAGAAATGAGATTTCATCAACACTATGTCTATAACGTAGAGGAAAAGTTTGAAATGTTAAATTTTAAGACAAAGTATTGATTATTTATAGTAATAATGTGTGCATATTTGTTTCTGATATTTTGTTGCATTTATATTTTTCCAATGAGCCAATTCAATAAAAACAAGTTAGAACAAAGTAAAGTGCAGTGTTGGGGTAGGGGCTGTGCCAACTGAAAAGTTGGCCAGCGGCCAACATTGTGGCCCAACTCAACTTTCTGAATACATTTAACAGAACTGACGGAGTCGATAAAATGGAATTGCCCCGAGGTTCCAGATAAAACTATTCCCCAACCTACAAAATTTAATGGGAAAGAATCAATGATACATATCTGCTTATTGCTCGTTTCGTTTTTATCAAGAAGTGAATTATTTATTAAAATTTGACCTCTAAACTGGGTTATACTTTGTAAGTATTTCATAAAATATGTATACATATTATCCAGAAGCATAGTTAGGCATCTAAATGACTAAATATATTATTTATTTTTAAAATAAATTAACAGTATATATATATATATATATATATATATATATATATATATATATATATATATAAAATCTTTGTTAAATTATATTATATTTCTAATCTGAAGCTGAATATAATAAATATTTAATTTATTTTAATATATATGTAACTTTTGATCCAAATAATAAGATTCAAAGGTTAATAGCATTGAATTTACATAATAAAGATCTCATTTATTTTTCACAACGTAATCTTTATTATATACTTAAACAATCGTTAAAATTTGAAGTGTTCCTATTACGTAATTTGGCATTAAATAGAAAACAATTAATTTCAATTCTATAAATTTTTAAAACTATTTTATTTGATACCAGGAGACATAATATATTTCTTGGAGACATAATCAAATATATTTCTATTTATAAATGGATGTATGTAGTTTTATAAATATATACAATATATGTTTCCGGCATGATGGCTAAGGCTTCGGAATGCAACGTTCAAATACCCAACTGAGCCAAGAGTCAGTACTTTATTCTTTGAATAAAATTCACTCACAGGCCTGAAGACCCATGTGAACTAGCAAGTGAAGTTTTAAAAAATGATCTCTATTTCTATCTCATAGGATTTAGTAAAATATAGAGCTCATAGCTTTTAGACTCTTGAAGAACTCAGTGTTTGGCTTTCTGAGGGAGGTTAGCCTGGGGCTTCTTAAGGTGGTGCAATCGGTTTTCGGTGAGTTAATTGTATTCCAATTTTATAATCAAAATTAGTTAATATACCTCTCTCGAGACATGAAAAATATATTTAAAAAAACTTTGTAACCACTTTATTAGAGATTGTGGCCTTTTGAAGAGGTGGATTTAGCTGATTTTAAATCAACATTAAGACAAAATTTTTCCAAGTACAGATTTAATTTTACATAACAACGTTTTTTACACATAATTGAAAGAACTAAGAGATTTTTAACTTTAAAAAAATGTAAAAATATTTATAATTTTAAAAGTGAAAAAATTCACTTTTTTACCCTTAAAAATGTAAATATTTGTATATTTAAAAAAATGAAAACTACAGTACTTAATTCTTTCAATTATGTGTGAAAAACGTAGTTATAAAAAAATAAATTTGTACTTAAAACGGTTTTGTCATTATGCTGTCATAAGACAGTTTATATATATATATATATTTTTTTCTTTTCTGTCTCAAGGGGAGGTATATTAAGATACTTAATTTTGATTATAAAATTGGAAAACAACTAACCCACCAAAAACTGATTGCACCACCTTAAGGAACTTAGCCTGTGGCTTCTTAGGGAGATTAGCCTGTGGCTTTATTTGAAGATCTCAGTGTTTGGCTTTCTGAGGGAGCTCAACCTTTGGCTTCTTAGGGAGATCAGCCTGGAGGCTTCTTAGGGAGATTAGCATGGAAGCTTCTTAGGGAGATCAGCCTAGAGGCTTCTTAGGGAGATTAGCCTGGAGGCTTCTTAGGGAGATCAGCTGTGGCTTCTTAGGGAGCTTAAACAATGGCTTATTAGGGAGCTTAGCCAATGGCTTCATTTGAAAATCTCAGTGTTCGGCTTTTTCAGGGAGATGAGCCTTTGGGTTTCTTTAGGAGTTCAGCCTGTGGCTTCATTCAAAGATCTCAGAGGTCTCTGAAGGAGATCAGACCGTGGCTTCATTTGAAGATCTCAGTGTTCGGCTTTCTGAGAGAGATAAGCCTGTGGCTTCTTAGGAAGCTCAGCCTGTGGCTTCTTAGTGAGCTTAGCCTGTGGCTTCTTAGAGAGGTTAGCCTATGGCTTAATTTGAAGATCTTAGTGTTCTCTAAGGAACATCAGCCTTGGGCTTCTTAGGGAGATCAGCCTTTGGCTTCTTAGGGAGCTTAATCAATGGCTTATTAGGGAGCTCAGCCAATGGCTTCATTTGAAGATCTCAGTGTTTGGCTTTCTGATGGAGATGAGCCTTTGGGTTTCTTTAGAAGTTCAGGATGTGGCTTCATTCAAAGATCTCAGTGGTCTCTGAGGGAGATCAGACTGTGGCTTCATTTGAAGATCTCAGTGTTCGGCTTTCTGAGAGAGATGAGCCTGGGGACTTCTTAGGGAGCTCAGCCTGTGGCTTCTTAGGGAGCTTAGCCTGTGGCTTCTTAGGGAGCTCAGTCTGTGGCTTCTTGGGGAGATCAGTCTGTGGCTTCTTATTGAGCTTATCCTGTGGCTTCTTAGGGAGATTAGCCTATGGCTTCATTTAAAGATCTCAGTCTTTGGCTTTCTGAGAGAGTTCAGCCTGTGACTTTATTCGAAGTACTTAGTGTTCTCTAAGGAACATCAGCCTTGGGCTTCTTAGAGAGTTCAGTCTGTTGCTTCATTTGAAGATCTCAGGCTTTCTTGGGGGGGGGGGGGGGGCTTAGACTGTGGCTTCTTAAGGGTACTCTGCCTGTGGTTTCATTTGAAGATTTCATTGTTCAACCTTGTAAGAGAACTTTATTTTTTAGTTTCTTTGGCATTTTTGTAAAGAACTTGGTGTATTGAACCCGAATGATTTTTGGGTTCAAGACAAGAATGACTTTAATTTTCTTCCCAAATTAACTATCTTTAAAAACTAAGTTTTCCCTAAAATATGAAGACATTTTCCGAAGTGATGGCTAAAAAAAAGTAAGGATTCAAGAGGAGAATGCATTTAATTTTATATCTGACTTTAGTGTATTTACTTAGATCCATCTTTTTTTTTTTTAGAAATGGAAGGTAGAGTACGGTATAAAAAATCTAAATTAATTATGCTTAGTATAGATAAATTTTAAAATGCGAGACATTTATTTCTTGTTTGAATCCATCTATATTTATTTTATTTAAAAATATTGAAAACCGAATGATTGTTTTATAAAATTCCCAGCCTGATTAAAGAAGGTTGATCCTACTCCTAAATGTAAAGAGTACAAACTTGCTTTTAAGAACCCTGATATAGTTAATTGCATTGAAAGTGACTAAACAGGTTAATGAGAAATGTACAAACTAATAATAAAATTAACAAAAAATAAAGAAATGAAAAACTGTCTGTTTCTTAAATAAATCTAAATCAAAATACAACATAAACATTCCTTTAAAAAAATAATACGTTTAGAGGAAGAAAGAGATAGTATGATATTGGGGTAAAAAAAGAAAATTGAAAATTAGAAAGACTTTTTTTCTTTTACAAAGAAGGGAGAGGCCAACCTCCTTCTTAGCCTTACTCTGCCCATTTCTCATAGACTATTGATCTGTGCAAGGAACTTATTCAGACAGAGTAAGGGGCGAACCAGTACAGTAGAAGGTGAATATTGCTGATAAATCTTCCAGTCTAGGCCGGATTCGAACCAGAGCTATCTCTAACCCAAGCTCAAAAGTCCTGACGCCTTAGACCCCTCGGCCACCGGGTCACCTGGCTTTTATCTTTTTTGAAGTTAAAAGATAAACCTTTCAATTATTTTGCTTGAAATCCAAAACACAATTTAAAGAAAACTTGTTGGTTGCCTTGTGCAAAAACATTCAAGTGGCATACCAAACATAACTTTTGTACGTGACCTTAGACAAATAAAAGCATTTAATGTCAAAAATTCTAAACCATTCCTCCTACTACTAATATATTAAATTGCCATTAACTACTTAAAATAATTAAAATATAAATAATAATAAATAAATCAAAAGTTTATGTGCTTGCTTGAACTTAGTTTAAAAATAAATATTTAGGCTTAACGCACACAAAAAGGACAGAAAATGTTATTTTATTACTTATAGATTCAATCAAATGAAAATGTAAAAAGTCAACAATCCATAAACAACAAATTTTGTATTTAATATTATGGCTTTTAAGAGGCGAAGAGCTAGCTTACATTGGTAAATGAAGAAATCATCAGCAAATAAAAAAAAATCAAAAACAACACTAACATACAAACATTAAAGCTATGTATATTACATTTATACATACAAGACTCCTATTGTTGTAAATTATGGTTTTTTTTTTTTACATAACATTCTTGCATAATTGTTTCTTTTTTTAATTGTAAGATAGTTTTCTTTACACTTAATTTACAATATAGAAGTACAATGATTTAACATGCAATTATTTATACAGCAAACCAAATAATAGGAGTCTAAAAATAATTTTCTAAAGTTGAAATTGAAACCCCTTTAAAAGCGTAACTAAATAAATAAATGAAAAACACTCACAAAAACAAAACAGTATACTTTACTTTTTGGTGGAGACATAAAATTTTAGAGTTATGTTTATGCTGTGTATTATACTGGAGTTTTGAACAAGTTGCTATACAAACAATAGTTTTGTTACGCTCAATATTGTATTGCTTTACAATACTGAACTATCTAGTGTTCTTTTACATATCAGCAGTAAAATTATCTTAACCAAACACTGTTTTTAAAATTGAATTAATCGATATAAGAAAAAAATAAGTTATGTATATGGTGCAAAGTGCATAAGACAGTTTCAACATTAGGAGGCAAGCGAGAGGGTATTTTATACTTTTTCAATTCTTCTTAACCCAATTTATATATAAAGTTATATAACTTATGAACGATATTCTCCTTCTCTATAAAAATACTGCCCTTGGTCTCTCTTTACTTATTAATAAGTGAAAAATATTCTGACACGAGTAGTTTTAAATTAAATTTTAATATATTTATTATTTGTTTTTTTAATATGTTTAACAAAAAATGTATTACTAAATGCAGAAGACTAAAGGTGCGTTTTTACTGGAGCGTCTGTAACGAACATCGCTGAATGATAATCACCTAGCGATGATTGCAAGCGGAGTGTTTTTACTAAAGCGATGGTTAGTGAGTTATTTTCTATTGGCTACTGAACAAGTGGTTTTATTGCAGTGATGGCTAAAAGAAAACCATTACTGTTAAATATCTGCTAGCAGAAAAAATCGATGACAAAGAAACGTTAGAAATGTTAAGTGCTCCAAGATTAGAAAAACATGCAATATTTAAAAGAAGACAAGAAGAAGGATACTTCAAAATTTTAATAATCGATCATTTACTAGACGATGAGGTTAAGATTTCACAGTTCTTCCTTTTAAATGAACTTAATTTTAATGTTGTGTTAAGTTTTATAAAAGAAGACATGAAGAAGTCATCTACAAACTGTATTCCATATCCAGCAATACTTCACAAACAGCTCAAACCACATGCACATGTCACAATATAATCGTTCAGCATCTGCAAGTATATCTGCTCTCGGGCCAGTCGCCAACAATCGACACTAGCGGCTCCAGTCGCAGACACTTCAGTCAAAACGGCTCCAGAAGCAGTTCATCGCGATTATCGCATCAGACACTCCAGGAAAAACGTACCTTAAGGTAGGCTGGGGATGTACTAAGAAGATAGGATGAATGCCATCTGACTTAAGTATTATAAAGATGGCTGAAGAAAGCCGCCACTGAGGAGTCCATGACAGAGATGGAAATTGGATGAAGGATATGGAGAAAGTTGGAGCCACAGGGAAAGAGGCAAAAGATTGGCCCAGACGGAAGGACTATTTTAGTGCAGCCATTTATCAACTTGATTGAGATGGCCTTGAGAATAAGGGTGCTTAATTTATCTTAAACTTTTTTGCTAGTTTCAACATCAAGGTATGTGTGAAATTTCAAAACTATTGGAATTGTGTTGGTTACAGTCAAATTGTAATTCTCTTCTGTTCAGTAATCCTATATATTAAAACAATCGGGTCATTTAGTTCACTTATTTTCTGAACTTATTACTTGAACGATTTTGATGAAATTTGTTTTATTCAAAAGATAATTATGATTTTGAAGTCTTAACGGAGCTATATTTTTTTAGCTTTCGTTTTGCTTGAAAATGGAAATAGCAATTGATGGGTTATTTGTTTTATTTATCTTAATTACTGTTATTATTTATTTAAATTAACATTATTTTATCTATTACAATAATTTAAAAGATGTACAGATTATTTTCAATATTATTTTTTAATGTTAGACTTATCTGTTTTTATTTTTTATTTACTGGGCCACATTACTACTTGACGTGGTCAGCCAGTTTCCAAACCAGTAACGCAAGGCACTGTTTTAATTCAGTAATTTTTGCAATGTATTTGCTTTTGCTTTTATTTGTCTAAGGTCCCGTACAAAAGTTATGTTTGGTATGCCACTTGAATGTTTTTGCACAAGGTAACCAACAAGTTTTCTTTGAATTGTGTTTTGGATTTCAAGCAAAATAACTGAAAGGTTTATCTTTTAACTTTAAAAAAGATAAAAGCCGGGTGACCTGGTGACCGAGGGGTCTAAGGTGTCAGGACTTTTGAGCTTGGGTTAGAGATAGCTCTGGTTCGAATCCGGCCTAGACTGGAAGATTTTTCAGTAATATTCACCTTCTACAGTACTGGTTCGCCCCTTACTCTGTCTGAATAAGTTCCACGCACAGATCAATAGTCTATGAGAAATGGGCAGAGTAAGGCTAAGAAGGAGGTTGGCCTCTCCTTTCTTTGTAAAAGAAAAAAATGTCTTTCTAATTTTGCAATTTTCTTTTTTTACCCAATACCATACTGTCTCTTTCTTCCTCTAAGAAAAAGGTTTTTTGAGGAATGTTTACGTTGTATTTTGATTTAGATTTATTTACAAATCAGACAGTTTTTCATTTCTTTATTTTTTGTTAACTGATATATAAAGGCATGAAATACTGTTATATGCATTGTTAAATGAAGATTTTTTTCTATCATTAATTTTGTTTCTCTTCAGATTATTCATAAAAACTTTGACTATCTGCTGTATCTGTACTAAGCATGTAGTTTTTTTATAAATGTGCTTGACAACTTATTAAAATTCTATTTATACAAAATATATTTTAAACATTCTTTTGAAGAGTTATCCCTAAATTTGATTAATCAATCTTGGAAAGTGTCTTCTAATGGTGAATAAAATTTAATTAAGAAAATATGGCATCTTCTAAATCCTGTAGTTGATAAAAAGTGTTGTATTTCTGATTCATTTTCTTTATGCTTTTATAATTGTTACACATAATTATCATAATGTAGTTATTACTGTAAATACTTGTACTGTTTTATTGCGTTTGTACATTTTATTTAGTGGTTTGTATGTATAGTTTTGTTAGTTTATTTTGTCATTAGTAGTCTGTACAGTTGGTCCAGCGTAAAGGTGCACGTAACCTTGAGAATAGGGTAATAGACGCTGGACAGGGTGGGGGTACTTTTCTAAAAACATTATACTTATCAGTTGATTGAAGAAAGAGAAAATATTATAATACAGGTGTAATAGAAATGCACCGGTAACTTATCATTTTGTATTAATTCTATTTGTAAACATAACCTGTCTTTGTAATATGGTCGAGTCCGCTTGCACGGTTAGGCTGGGCCATAGGTAATTATTTATGTATACAGTGCTATATAGATGGACAGAAGAGGTTTTATATATAAAAATATGATTTTATTATATATATATATATATATAAACAATATTTTTTTACAGTAAAAGTGTATAATCTCCAATATGGACTTACAAAATGTTATGTTCGTGATTAAGGACGGAACCCTTCCACTGGATTAAGCCCTAAAGGCTCTATTTTCCCTCTTATCCCTACATTTATTTTTATACACAGATCAATACGATATTTTTAATTTGGTTTTCAGTAATTTGTTTTTGATGAGATTGGCTTGATATTAATTTTTATGATGTAGTCGATTATGTACATCTGTTGTATCTTATATTGACAATTTCTTTTGAATGCTATGTAATCTGTTGATGAAAGAACATTTATATTTATTATCATTATCAGATTTTTTTTAAATTAACCTTTTTTCAACAGCACATACTTCTGAAAGTATTAAACCAGCACCACTTGAAGCCATGTAAGCGATTTGCATGTTTTCCATGTGTGTAATATTATGGTTCAACAGGGTCCTAAATAAATAAGGCGATTCCACTTCTAGCTACTAATTCTTACTTTTATTTACAAGTTCTAAATCACTAAACTACACAATATGAAATATTTACAAATATAAAATATTACTTAGACACTAAACTCAATCACTAATATTTACAACAATTTATAGTATTAATTGTCACACTGTCCATCTAGTGTCCGACACTGCTCAGTATACTGTCACTGTCACATCCACTGGGGCTGACTGTCACTCACTGACTCTTCACTCTGAATCTTTACTGACTCTTCACAGAGTGTCAGGTCGGCTGATGAGTGTCTTTACACGATCCAGAGGTGGAAACCCAGAAGATTCTGGAACTGGCGATGGCGTTCCTGGAGAACAATCTAGAACTTTTCGATTCCAATTCAAGAAAGGCCTCGACTCACCTACAGGCAAATGATCTGCCATTCTAGTCCTTCCTGGAAAACCTGGGTTGGCCGCGCGGGCAGAACCCGTGCAGGGTAGGGGCGCAATGA
>JAQJVL010007575.1:0-23316 GCA_035578905.1 Stictocephala bisonia
TAGTGGTAGGTTGAATTGTACAATGTATGGAGATGCATAATGCACTGGTATGTGCATGTTACTTTAGTACTACTGTATACAGGTTTACATTTTCAGACATTTCTCATTATTTGCTATATCCGTCCAGCGTTTAGTCTTCTATAGCCACCACTTTATGATGGTAACTTTAACAAATATTTGTTTAAACAGCTTATAGATTTTCTCTAAAAATAATTAGAAAGCTATTTTATTGCAACGTTCTAGATAAATAAATTAAACAGGAAATTTAAAAAACATATTTTAAACTTTAAAGGGATAAAAAAGAAACGAAAGTACCATTCACCATTTCAATTTTATAAAATTCGTTTAGAATGATAGTGAAGATTGATCTGTAAGGTTAAAAATACCCTAATATAAATTAAATAATATAAAGATGTATAAATTAAAACATTTATTAAATGTACTAAAATTAATATTATTATTACCTAAAATTATTCTTTGGGAGTTTACTAAAATTATTATTGAAGCAAATAAAACTGTTCAAAAACCTTTGTAATTAAAATTATTGGTTATTGCGACTAAATTGAATAGAATCTCTTCTATTGTAAGGTATTTTTAAAAAACACATTTTCAACGGATAAAGCAAGAGGAGGCCAATGGAAGCTGTTCTTTTGTGTGTGATGACCGTAGTTCCAGGTTGATCACCAAGCCTTTTGTTCACCTAGATGGAGACAGGATAACAATCCAGCCTTCTGAACAATCAGCGAGTTGTCAGAGATACTTTGTTCTCGAGGTAATAAAAGCTTAATTCAGAGAGATTGTACACATCTCCAATAAAAATAAATCAGGCTACATATATATGCAGTACTTATGTAAAAAGATCAAAATGCTAAAAAAATGAAAAGGATTTAATAAAAAATGTTTATCTATATTATATATAAAAGGCAAAGCCCTCACTGATTGACTCACTCACTCATCACTAATTCTCCAACTTCCCATGTAGGTAGAGAGCTGAAATTTTGTACACTGTTTCTTTAGAACTTAAATAGGACAACTAAAGTATTTTCATCTTGATAAAGTACTCCTAAGGGGTATAAAGCACCCTTAAAAGATTGGTCCATAAGGATAACATTGGGTTGATTTTAGTAAATTAATAACAGCTGTTTTGTAAATAAATAAACATGTCTATTTTGAATGTTTGACATTATACTATTTAATATTTTACTATGAGTTTAATCTTCAGCTGTTAAACAAAAATAAATGAAATGAACACTCTTGAAATAGGCTAAATAGGTGGCAAAGCAATTAGTGTGAGTGAGATACTGTGCCGAAATGTAATATTGTAATTTTACGTTATATAGTTAATATACCGATTTTTGTATTGAATAGTTACATGCCGAGGCCGAAGGCCGAGGTGTATCGAGCGTAGCGAGCGTCGGGGTTGGCACGCGAAGCGTGCAGGGGTGTCCCCTAGTATAATATATTTAGTTTTCTAAGAAAATATTTTATAAGGAGAAAGTATAACTGTGAGGTCATTCCTAGATTAGATATAATAACGTATAACATAATAATATACGTTGGTTAAGAAGGCAGGTAATGCCTGTACGTGAAGTATTGAAAATCTCGACGGTGTTGAGAATCGTGGATAATCACTGATCCACAATGTAAGCTCAATTTATATTATATCTATATTTTACACCTAGACAAAGCCACATATTGGGGGTTACTTTGAGGTTCTATTCACTTGAAAACAGTACCGGATAGTTTAATTAAAATACGGTATATCCTTAGGTACATTAACCTAATTATTTTTAAATATAAAAAAGAAAACTAGAAGACTCCTGCAGACACACCATCTCCATGCTTTGGGTTTTGTCATTTTCCTCCATAAATGAAATTTTCCAGTGGATTTTAAAATTGTTATTAACATGTATTATGAGTTTTCCTCTACCTAAACTAATAAATATGGTTGCTGGAGAGATAATAATCATATTGACCCTGGATTGGAATAATATATAATTGAGAAAAAAATATATACTACCTTGTTCAATCACTTTTATTTCATATACTACATGTTTCGATCCTTAGATCATCTTCAAGTGTAAGTTATATTGCAACATATCTTGAAGGCATCAATTAAAATTTAAATTAGTTAAAACTTATTAACCTGAAAATACATAAAATAATAAACTGTTTTAATTAGCTAGTTGTTATTATCACAGATGGTGTAATATTAAATGTATATATTGTAATTTTTTTTATGGTGTGTCATAGTTATACATCTATTGAAAATGATATGGACAATATTCAAATCTTACCAAAAAGCCTTAAACTCGATGTCAAAGAAGAATTAGCCATCTACAAAGCAAAAAAGACTAATCCAAATAATTTACTTAATGACCAAATATCTTTCCAATCCAACATTATATTTTATACATATATACAAAAACAAAGAACAAGTACATAACTAATAAATACAGCAAGAAGATATCTAGACACCATTAAATTACAAAAAAAACTACAATATTTACATTTAATATTACACCATCTGTGATAATAACAACTAGCTAACCAAAACAGTTTATTATTTTATGTATTTTCAAGTAAATAAGTTTTAAATAATTTAAATTTGTATTGATGCCTTCAAGATTTGTAGCAATATACACCTGAAGATGATCTAAGGATCGAAACATGTAGTATATGAAATAAAAGTCATTGAAGAAGGTAGTATATTTTTTTCTCAATTATATAATAAATATGGGTTCGTTTGGGCTTCTTGGTCACTATAATGACCAGGTCTTCACCCCATATTTTATGATGATATGTTTAGTCGAATAAAAGGAAGGAACATGTCTCTGAAAAATAACATTGAGTCAATTATAAGATGTGCTATCGAATATAACTAATTCCTAGGCACATTTTACTACGCATATTATTTTTCCGCAATTAAACGGTTTTAAGTAAATTATTTTGATCAAAAACTACACTTTATAGAACGTAATTAATGACAAAATTAAATTATAAAATTATATTTGAAATAATTACCATTTTACAAATGAAGTCATACAGAAGTTGTGAGAGTGTTTCTATATTTTGTTCCACTCTGTATATTCGTAGAGTTTTGTAAAAAGCATTTAATGATATTTCTCCTCAACTATGAGATATTTCAACTTTTTCTCAAAGCCATTATTTCCTAAATTGGATCTGAATCTACAGATATGTAGAGATGTCACTTTACTTCAATACATTATAAACGAGGAAAACGTGGAATTGAACTTTATATGAAATATTTATATATTTCTACCACCCAAAAAATATATGTTACTTTATTTTTTTTTCTCAGGTTATATTATATTAAACCTTATAGTTACTACCTAACCAATTAATAGCTTAGTAGTTCTAAATAATTTAAAAACATATACATATTTTTAACCAAGGCATTTATGAGCTTTAACATAAAATGCACATATTAAAAAAAAAAAAAAAAAAAAAAACTAGAAGACAAACTGTCAAAAGACGTTTTTGATAAATTGTACACTTAATATTTATTCAAAAATGTTAAGACGTGTTATCATATAAATAACAATTTTTTCTAGAAATGACTTATTACTGAACTAAACATACAATAGTTATACATCATTACTTTTTTAAACCTTATTATTGATTATAGTAGATCCGAAAAGTTCTCCTAACGAATACTTTCTAATACATATAAGTCTCTTTAAGGATATGTTTATTTACTTGAAATCATTAAACAATTAAAAATCATAAATGTTTTGCATGAGTAATCAACAATAAAACTTTTTATTCTATATTTGTATGAGAAATTTAGTGTAGTTTTACATTTTCCTTACGTGTAAAAAAACTTTGTTTTCATAACTAAATAAATTTTTTATGAAGTGTACGGTATATTTATTTTATTTCTATTTTTAAATTATTTACAACTAAATATTTAAATATTAATACTAGTCGTGATTCAATTCAAATTCCAAATTATAATTCTATAGTACAAAAAATGTAAATTACTTTTAATTTTGCTGTGTTTTTCTGTAACCTTTCCGTTAGTAATCTAAACTCTCATATAAAATGTAATATTTAATTTTTATTTTTGTTTAATATTTGGGGTATAATCACTATTTAAGCAGCAATAAAACTCAGCATATACATTCAAATCAATTCATTCGCCCTGCATACAGGCCTTTTTATTTAAATAAACAGATCACGATTTTTAAAACGTGGAGATTAGAGCCTTATATAATCACAGGAAAGCAGATTGATCTATCTAAACAGTCTAGTTGGACCCAATTAAGAAAATAAATTGTCATCTTTCAATATTAAAATTAATTATTTTATGGTCATATTAAAGGAAATATTAAAGAAAATAGATTGTATGGTTAGGAAAATGAGGCCTAGTGATTCTAAATGATAAAGTCAGAGAAAGATAAAGAGGCAATTTACTCTGCTGGAAATTGTCTGAGTTATCTTAGTTCAATAAAAGTGCCTTGAGTGTATTATGTCAGCTTTTAAATAGTCCAAATATGGTACATTAGCTTTGTATGTTTTGAAATGTTATTAATATAATGAATTCATATCTTTACAATTAATAATAAAATACGCGTATTACAATTTACAAAATGGTAATTTTGTTTTACATTTTTCATAAAATAAGTACTTTATAAGTAGCAGCATGCCACTTCATAGTCTTATAAATTCTCACCATGGTTACAATTATTTATAAAAGCAACATGTATCATTTCAGATAATGCAGTTGGAACAGCTAAGAATGCAAAAAAGAAAAAACACTCCGTTAAACATGTTGAATGTAATAGCCACACATTACTAATATACATAATGTTAGTAAATAATAATTATTTATCTTAACATAGTCATATTTTTATATTTACTTAAAAATAATTTGATTCAATCAACGTTGTCCTGTATAAAATTAATTTACTATACCAATATTCCCATTTATAGGCTGGCAAACTCTAATGGAGCAATCAATAAACCCATTAAATTTGTTCGCTATTTCTAATAGTAAAGACAATATTGATGTGGTGTAAAATCCATCTCCTCTACAGAAAGGCTTGAACAAGCAAGAAGTTAAACTTTACTCATCTGAGTAATGGCTGGTGTTAATGGCAACATTTTCATAAATTAATCTTTACCAATTTCATGAAATAGTGTTTTATATTCTATTTATACTATAAGCTTATAGTTATTAAATGTACATTGTTTAAATATATGTTATCATTTATGCAATGTTCTTACACAACTTTTTAAAAAGTTTATGAAAGATATTATTATTGTTTATGAAGGAAATTATTATTATTATTTATGAAGGATATTATTATTGTTTATGAAGGATATTATTATTGTTTATGAAGGATATTGTCATTATTTATGAAGGATATTATTATTGTTTATGAAGGAAATTATTATTATTTATGAAGGATATTATTATTGTTTATTAAGGATATTATTATTGTTTATGAAGGATATTGTTATTATTTATGAAAGATATTATTATTGTTTATGAAGGAAATTATTATTATTTATGAAGTATATTATTATTGTTTATGAAGGAAATTATTATTACTTATAAAGGATATTATTATTGTTTATGATGTAAATTATTATTGTTTATGAAGGATATTGTTATTATTTATGAAAGATATTATTATTGTTTATGAAGGAAATTATTATTATTTATGAAGGATATTATTATTGTTTATGAAGGATATTATTATTGTTTATGAAGGATATTGTTATTATTTATGAAGGAAATTGTTATTGTTTATGAAGGATATTGTTATTATTTATGAAAGATATTATTATTGTTTATGAAGGAAATTATTATTGTTTATGAAGGATATTGTTATTATTTATGAAAGATATTATTATTGTTAATGAAGGAAATTATTATTATTTATGAAGGATATTGTTATTATTTATGAAAGATATTATTATTGTTTATGAAGGAAATAATTATTGTTTATGAAGGATATTGTTATTATTTATGAAAGATATTATTATTGTTAATGAAGGAAATTATTATTATTTATGAAGGATATTATTATTGTTTATAAAGGATATTATTATTGTTTATGAAGAATATTGTTATTGTTTATGAAGGAAATTATTATTATTTATGAAGGATATTATTATTGTTTATGAAGGATATTGTTATTGTTTATGAAGAATATTGTTATTGTTTATGAAGGAAATTATTATTATTTATGAAGGATATTATTATTGTTTATGAAGGATATTGTTATTATTTATGAAGGAAATTATTATTGTTTATGAAGGATATTGTTATTATTTATGAAAGATATTATTATTGTTAATGAAGGAAATTATTATTATTTATGAAGGATATTATTATTGTTTATGAAGGAAATTATTATTATTTATGAAGGATATTATTATTGTTTATGAAGGAAATTATTATTGTTTATGAAGGATATTATTATTATTTATGAAGGAAATTTTTATTGTTTATGAAGGATATTGTTATTATTTATGAAAGATATTATTATTGTTTATGAAGGAAATTATTATTATTTATGAAGGATATTATTATTGTTTATGAAGGATATTGTTATTATTTATGAAAGATATTATTATTGTTTATGAAGGAAATTATTATTATTTATGAAGGATATTATTATTGTTTATGAAGGAAATTATTATTATTTATGAAGGATATTATTATTGTTTATGAAGGAAATTATTATTGTTTATGAAGGATATTATTATTGTTTAGGAAGGAAATTAATATTGTTTATGAAGGATATTGTTATTATTTATGAAAGATATTATTATTGTTTATGAAGGAAATTATTATTATTTATGAAGGATATTATTATTGTTTATGAAGGATATTATTATTATTTATGAAAGATATTATTATTGTTTATAAAGGAAATTATTATTATTTATGAAGGATATTATTATTGTTTATGAAGGAAATTATTATTATTTATGAAGGATATTATTATTTTTTAAGAAGGAAATTATTATTGTTTATGAAGGATATTGTTATTATTTATGAAAGATATTATTATTGTTAATGAAAGAAATTATTATTATTATTTATGAAGGATATTATTATTGTTTATGAAGGATATTATTATTGTTTATGAAGGATATTGTTATTGTTTATGAAGGATATTGTTATTGTTTATGAAGGATATTATTATTGTTTATGAAGGAAATTATTATTGTTTATGAAGGATATTATTATTGTTTATGAAGGATATTATTATTGTTTATGAAGAATATTGTTATTATTTATGAAAGATATTATTATTGTTTATGAAGGAAATTACAGTTGAACCTCGATAACTCGACCCTCGATAACTCGAAATCCTTTATAAGTCGAATTTTTTAAAATCCCCTTGAACTTCTCATAAGAGTTAATGTTATTTTTACCTCTACAACTCGAATATTTCGATATTAAAACCTCGATAACACGAATTTTCCATTGTCTGGAATGGCACGGTATAACCTCTATAACTCGAAATTGGAACTATGCGAACCTTTACAAGTCGAAGTTCCAATCACTTCACCTTTATAACTCGAAGTTTATTATGGCAAACCTCAATAAACCGATATTCAGAATTTTCGCTGTTGAATAAAGGAGCTACATTTTCATGTTGTGACATGAATCGCCCCCACCCCTCACCGCTGTCCGTATTTCGTATGTTTATTGCAGTGTTGTTGACGTGCTGTAGTAACCACGCTTTGTTTTTCTACCTTGTGCGTTTGTGATTAGTCGCTGTGTTGTTCTTTGTGTAGTGTGATGGAAGGTAAGCGAAAGTGCAAGACTTTAAGTGTAGAAGAAAAACAAAGGATTCTAACAGAAGTAGACAAAGGAGATAAAAAGAAAATTGACATTGCAAAGGAGTTTGGCATTCCACCTAATACGTTATCGACGATCCTAAAAAATAGGGAGAAGTATGAAGAAGGAAGTGTCCTAGCTATGTCATGTAAGAGGGCTAAACAGGCTGATTTTGAAGATATAGATAGATGTGTTTTAAAGTGGCTAAAACAATGTAGAGATAAGAACATTTCAATTTCAGGCCCTATTCTTCAAGAAAAGGCAATTGATTTCGCAAAGAAATTAGGTCATGATGGGTTCCGTGCTTCAAACGGTTGGTTGCAAAACTTCAAAAAAAGAAATAATGTAGTTTTTAAAAAGATATGTGGAGAGAGTGCCAGTGTTGACACAAATGTTTGTACTGAGTGGATTGAGAAACTCTCTAAACTAACCGATGATTACGCTCCTGAGAACATTTACAATGCTGATGAGACTGCCCTATTTTTTAAGTGTTTACCAGACAAAACCATGACTTTCAAAGGTGAGACATGCAGTGGGGGTAAACATAGTAAAGAGCGGTTAACGGTGCTCCTAGGTGCAAACGCTACTGGAACAGTTAAGTTGAAACCATTTGTTATTGGTAAGGCTAAAAAGCCACGATGTTTGAAAGGAATCGAAAGCCTCCCTACAGACTATACCGCTAACAAGAAAGCGTGGATGACATCAGATATTTTTGGACAGTGGCTCAAAGACTTAAACCAAACAATGAAGAAGAAGAAGCAAAAAATACTTTTATTTATTGACAACTGCTCTGCCCACGGTGATTTGTATAATCTCTCCCATATTAAAATTGAATTTTTACCTGCAAATACAACGTCAAAATTGCAACCTTTAGATCAAGGAATAATTAAAAATGTCAAAAGTTTCTACCGAAAGGAAGTTGTGCGTAGATATCTGAATGATGTGGAAAATGAGTCTCCAACTAAAATAAACATTCTGGATGCCATGTGGATGCTTACGAAAGCATGGAACAATGTAACTGATAAGACTATTTCCAATTGTTTTAAAAAGTCTGGTTTTAAAGTCAGTGGAGATAGTATGGAGGAAGAGAGTGGAAATGCTTATCCTGCTTCAGTTATTGAAGATCCAACAGGTTGGGTGGAAACAACGGAGAATCTCAACATAGAAGAAATGCTGTTCAAAGACTTTGTTAATGTTGATGACAATGTAGCAGTTTGTGGTGAACACGTATCTGACACAGACATCGTAGCATCAGTGGTTTCACCAGGAGTAGATGATGAGGAAGACGAGGATGACGACCCCATCGACCCGGACAACATGCACTCAACCCCGGAACCTACACTCAAAGAAGCCCGAGCTGCCATAGACCTGCTTCGACGATATTTTGTAAAAAAGCCAGTTATGAGTGATAGTGTTGTTACATCCATTGCTAATCTGGATACCAGTTTGGATTTTGCCGCTTCATTAGGTAAACAGTCAAAAATTGATGATTTTTTTAAGGCCATGTAAATATTTTTGTAACTGATTTTTTCCAATACAGTATTAATATTGGATTTTATAATGTAGCTTGAATATTTTATTTTTTAATTATTGTATTATTATTTGGCCACAGTTTAGTTTAAATTAAATTTACAAATTTGAAATTACTTATGTCGATTAGTTGTCTTTTACACATTCCTTCAATTAAAATACTGTGCAGTTATTTAAAATAGTTTTATTTGAACCCTGCATAAAATGTATTATTACTTTTTATAACTACATATTTTACTTATGTATGATGTTCAGATAAACAGTAATCACGCAAACGCACTGCCTAGCAACACAATTTAGAAAAGTTCAATAATCTGTGGACCCTCTATAACTCGAAGTCGGCTATTTTTACACTCGATAACTCGAACCTTGTTTACTCGAAATATTCGATAACTCGAATTTTTTTCGCGTCCCTTCAGATTCGAGTTATCAAGGTTCCACTGTATTATTATTTATGAAGTATATTATTATTGTTTATGAAGGAAATTATTATTACTTATAAAGGATATTATTATTGTTTATGATGTAAATTATTATTGTTTATGAAGGATATTGTTATTATTTATGAAAGATATTATTATTGTTTATGAAGGAAATTATTATTATTTATGAAGGATATTATTATTGTTTATGAAGGATATTATTATTGTTTATGAAGGATATTGTTATTATTTATGAAGGAAATTGTTATTGTTTATGAAGGATATTGTTATTATTTATGAAAGATATTATTATTGTTTATGAAGGAAATTATTATTGTTTATGAAGGATATTGTTATTATTTATGAAAGATATTATTATTGTTAATGAAGGAAATTATCATTATTTATGAAGGATATTGTTATTATTTATGAAAGATATTATTATTGTTTATGAAGGAAATAATTATTGTTTATGAAGGATATTGTTATTATTTATGAAAGATATTATTATTGTTAATGAAGGAAATTATTATTATTTATGAAGGATATTATTATTGTTTATAAAGGATATTATTATTGTTTATGAAGAATATTGTTATTGTTTATGAAGGAAATTATTATTATTTATGAAGGATATTATTATTGTTTATGAAGGATATTGTTATTGTTTATGAAGAATATTGTTATTGTTTATGAAGGAAATTATTATTATTTATGAAGGATATTATTATTGTTTATGAAGGATATTGTTATTATTTATGAAGGAAATTATTATTGTTTATGAAGGATATTGTTATTATTTATGAAAGATATTATTATTGTTAATGAAGGAAATTATTATTATTTATGAAGGATATTATTATTGTTTATGAAGGAAATTATTATTATTTATGAAGGATATTATTATTGTTTATGAAGGAAATTATTATTGTTTATGAAGGATATTATTATTATTTATGAAGGAAATTTTTATTGTTTATGAAGGATATTGTTATTATTTATGAAAGATATTATTATTGTTTATGAAGGAAATTATTATTATTTATGAAGGATATTATTATTGTTTATGAAGGATATTGTTATTATTTATGAAAGATATTATTATTGTTTATGAAGGAAATTATTATTATTTATGAAGGATATTATTATTGTTTATGAAAGAAATTATTATTGTTTATGAAGGATATTATTATTGTTTATGAAGGAAATCATTATTGTTTATGAAGGATATTGTTATTATTTATGAAAGATATTATTATTGTTTATGAAGGAAATTATTATTATTTATGAAGGATATTATTATTGTTCATGAAGGATATTATTATTGTTTATGAAGGATATTGTTATTATTTATGAAGGATATTATTATTGTTTATGAAGGATATTATTATTGTTTATGAAGGATATTATTATTATCTATGAAAGATATTATTATTATTGTCTATCTATCATTAGTTTAATTTAAATTGTCAGTTCAAAATATTTATTTGTTACATAATGTGTTGTAGATTTGGTATTAAAATTATAGGTGTTTAGTTCAAAACAGGTATAAAATGTCAAAATATATTTCTTTTTTAAAAATATGTTATTTTTATGTAAAATATTCTTTAAAAGTATACAGAAAAAATATAATGTGACAAGTAAAAGACAGTAGTAAACAGTTTTGAATACATAAAATATTACTATAACGCTGCTGACAGGAAAATCCCTAAGTACTACATGTAATGGTGGTTTATAAAGCGGATCTGATTTTTAGATTTCAAGGACTAGGATATGTTTCCAAACAATCTTATAAATACACTGCGCGATGAAAAATGTAAAAACGTGTAAAATAAAGTTGTATTTAATGCATCAAAGTAGAGAATTGTGTATTAGAACATGTAACTCATATATTATTGAGTTTTTAAAATTAACTCAATATTGATACTCAGTGAATAGAAATAGTTTTTAATGTGGTTTTGCTTTTAAATTTAAAAAAAACATACTACATCAATATTGGTATGTATATAATATGTAATTTGTAGAGTCTTGTTAAAAAATTATTTTTAAATATATTTAATGGTTTACTAGTGATAGTTCTTGAAGGAATCATTCGGAAGAAATTAGGACATTTTCCGTCATTGCCACTGCTTTAATTAGGTTATGTTAGGTTTGTTTACGTTAAGTTAGGTTTAGTTATGTTATGTTACGTTTGATTAGGTTATGTTAGGATTGGGTTGGGTATGTTAGGTTAACCTAAAATATGGTTGTAGTATTGATTTAATGGAAAAGATCAATACATTATTACGAAATACAATACATATTTTAAAAGTATATTAATAAACAAATTTACACAAAGAGCTTATCCTTTAGTTTTTAGTTAAGTGTTTTAACTAGTACAATGTTTAATATTAATTAAATACCTAACTTGTAACAATAGTGTAGCTATTACCAATGTAAAAATCTGATTGTCACTTGCATTTTGTTATGTATATTTATACTATTCCTTCATGCACTTTTAACTAAAAAAAACACCTTTTTCACTTAAACTAAAAAAGTCGTGTGTTTGTTATTTATTTCAGTATTTTTGTCTTAATCATACTCCACAGAAATAATTACGTCATTCCTTAATACTGTAAACCTTGAAGGGACAGCTGCAGTCACCCTGATGGAATGAATAGTGCTGGACACATGCTGTGAGGGAGCAACTCTCATGTTTAAGTTACATAATTAGTGTAATATTTGCATCGAGCTTCAATTTAATAACAATTACGTAAGGGGTCCTAACAACGTAGGTCTTAGCTAGCCTAGTGGTTAACGCTTCTGTTTCAAAGCAGGCGGTCACAGGTACAAATCCCGGAAGGTCCACCCTAGTTTGCCATTGGGATTGGGACCGTTAGTATTCTAAAGTTGCTATTGTCACCCTCAACGTTGGAATACCATATTAAAATGCCACTGGTGTAGATATAGAAAATAGAAAGAAAAAAAACACATTAATTTAAGATTAATTTAAATAAACTTAACTTTTACATATGACTATGGAGTGATCAAAAGTTAGGGAATTAGTGTTATCAAGACTGTTGGTGAAATGTTTTTGTTCTCAGACCTGTAATTCCTTTAGGGTGGCTGCTTGATGGTTACCATCGGCATGAATACATTCAATAGACTGAAGTGACCAGGGTTTGGCACAGAAGAGAGATAACTTACCTTTTTTAGTTAGATATAAAACAGACTAGTTCCAATTGGTTCTGATTTTACGATAAGATGTATGAATTGTAGTTAACCAAGTAGTTGGGAACATTGGTATATGGCTTGTCTTGTATGTCAGGTGACCTTTTGGCTATTAAAAAAAGTTTTTCTTATACATTCATCAATATTTAATTACAACTCGTAAACACTGACATCTTGACAGTACGCTTGTAAATCATAAATAGCAATAAATAAATATACTTTTCTGAATACTTATTGAACAGAAGTTAGACTTATCAAGTAAGGAATTAGCCTTTTTAAATAAACATATCTATAAGATTATTAATTAGAATATAAGTACAAACTTACAAATAATATAGGTATTATTATAAAACTCTTCTTTCCTGTACTAAATATATAAAATGGACTTTTAATAACAATTAAATGTTAAATGTAATAGTTTGAACCAAGCGTAATATAACTAGGAGATTAGCGAGTAGTGAATAATATATATTGTATAGTAAAAATATTGTATAATAATTGAATTTCTTTGTCTCGATCGTTGTTAGATTTTCCCGTCATTCAAAAACTTGGGATTTAACCAATATATACTTATATTTTATACGATTATTTAGTAGGATTTGTATGTAATTTTATCTTGCAAAAACTAATATACGTGTTATAATATAATGTTATTACTTTTATGTAAATATCTATATAACATATTAATTCAAAAGTTAATAAAGAAGAGTATGCCAACAATGTCTTAATGAAGCCTGATATCTTATCGTTTAAACAGTGAAAGTTAATATTGTAGTATCAGTTCGCGTTATTGCCTGAACGGTAATCTTTGGAAGGGTTCTTTGCTCAATAGACTGGAATCCCTTCAGCTTATACTTCTTTCTAATCCATTATTGAGCATTTCTTGGCTCTTAAATATTGAAATGTTTCACTACAAATCCATGATTCAAATAAACAAATATTTTTTTATATATGTTCGAAGAAGGTATTTATAAATACAATTATCGTAACGAATTAAAATACATTCTCATTATCAGTTTGTTATTTCATAAATGTTTGAAATATCTTAAAAAGTGTAAAGAAGTTTGTCGGAAACAAACCACAAAAATATTCACCCTTCCATTCACCCCATACAAATATGGTGCTATATATATATCCAAGCAACCACTAAAGCACGTACGATAGTATTGTAACCTATACCAATGTCTAACAAAATATAATAAAATGTTTTTATATTATCTACTAGTGTTATCCTTACGTGTATATTCTGCATTTACTATTTTTCACATTAACAATAGCCAACTGTACCCTAACTTATGTAGCCATAAATTTCTTGTGGTATTATATCAATTATACATAAAATAATATCACGTTGCATATTTAAGTAATTTTATTAATTAATTTAGTCTCTATATAGCTAAAACATAGATCAAAAAGAAAATTTGTTCATTTAAGAGACGTAAACGAAGTATAATAGCTAAGACTATTTATTAAAAAGCATATATTTAAGTCACTTTAGTATACACTAAAACTGCACATAGAAAATTGATAATTAATATTTTGTGTAGATGCCCTTTACACTGATTCACTATTTCTAATATTAATTTTAGTTTAATCATCCTCCTTAGTAATAAGATTGTTATTTTCTCTTACCTAGAATAATGTAATGTAGCATAAACACCACATGGACAAATATTAAGAGCAAATTTAGCACGTTAAAAGCCTCAACAGAAAATGTATACATAAACAAATTAATTTCATAGGTAACTGGTGGGTTTTATTCTAAATTGTAACTTAATATTTGCAATCCTTTATAACTTGTATTTACGTGAGTTAAAACAAAGAATAATTAGTTTAAATATATATCAAAGAATAGATGACATAAAATGTGAAAGGATACACGAACATAAATTTATTTTATATAATATAAAATAGTCAATAATAACTGAAATGTGTATAAAATAATCAAACAATATTTTAACTAATTATTTTTGTGCATATTCATAATCATGATACACGGATATAAATTATTTTTTAAAGCAAAGGAAGTAATAGATTTACAAAGATAATTAAAAATCAAGTTTCAATTATGCATGGAGGAAATTAACATTTGACATGGTTTTTTCCAATCAACGAGGAATATTGGTAATTATTGATATACTTGTAATTGATAAATTAATTACAGGAGTAATTTATATAAAACAGTATAATTTGGAGAGTGAGAGGCACTCACTTTAAAAATAATATTTCTAATTAAATTGAACCTAATAAACTATAAAGTAACTGTGAGATTATGTAGGAATTTACTTTATATATATAAAATATTATTTTTTAATTATTACAAATAAGTAACGTTAATCGTATATCAACTTGGTCAGTTAAAAATAAGTATTGTTAGTATATTTTATCAGTACTACACATGTCTTTCTCAACTTAAGTTCAAACTATGTCCACTGCTTCTATCAACACCCAATATTAACGGACATAGCAACTATCACTGAAAATATCCTGAACACTTTTTCCCTAAGTAACTGGGTTACAACACTGCACCATTAATGAAGCCTGTGCTACTTATTGTTATCAAGATCATTAACTGTTACTTAAAAAATAATAGTGGGGTAAGCAAAATACGGTTAAAAATATTTTTTTTTGCTATATTGAGGTAGCGCGTTGTAGAGCCTGGAACCATTAAATAATATGTGTTTTTCAAAAAATGTAGTTTTATGGCGATGAGTTATCAGGTCACTGTTATTACGAAGATTGTATTTGTGTTCTTGTTTATCAGCTCCAAAAATATGGATGTTTAGATGAACATATAATAGAACTCGATGAAAGTAGATGCACGATAAGGTATGTACACTATTTTACTTAAATAATTACATAGAAGTAAATATACTAGGTTTTATAAAAACGAATCTAAGTGCTTTATTTCTGAATTCTAAATAAGATAGATGTTCTTCTACATTCATGGCCCCAAATTTAAACCCCATAAGATAGAAAAGGATAAACCAGACCATAATGGGTAGTCAATAAGATCTGCTATTCATAAATGACGAAAAGTTTTTCAGGGAAAAAATGGCTGATCCTAGTCTAAAGCATACTGAATGAATGTGATTTTCATAATTTAGATTTCTGTCAATTTGAATTCCCAAAAATGTTTTGGTATTACAAAAGTCTATTTCTTTATCCTCCAGTAAAAATGCTTGCATTTTTGGACTATTGTTGTTATTTATTGTTAATTCAATTAGTTGTTTTTTTTCATTAACTAAAAACTTGTTTTCATCAAACCATTGCAGCAATTTGGAAGCCTGGATGAATGCGTCCACCTCAAGTTCAGTATGGTTTTCAGCCGACTTGTTTACCTCAACAAATACCACTGAGCCACAAGAACTCTTAGATTTTAGTGATATAATCTCCTGTGATACCTCAGTCTCACAAGTATGATGCAAAAATCTCACAAATGTCAAAAGTCTGGTAATTGATACTCATAACACAAAATACTGCGTTGATGGTTGTCGATGTAACTTCCGATATTACAAAAAAAGTTTTTGAAGTAGCAATGTCAAATGGGTTCACAACTTCAACTCGCAACGTAATATTAAATTTACCATCAGCTCTAGTGTTTTTAAATTCATTTACTGTCTTCCATACTGTTTTTGCCTTGTTAGAAGATCTATCAAGTTTATTAAGAAATATAGTAAACTTACATTGATGAATTTTTTTTATAATTACTTCACAGTTCTATATACTTTTGTATCGATGGATCTAGTGCACCTAAATCTTTAGTCAAACTATGATGAAACAAAAGTTTGTCTCTAGCCTTTTAGATTTCGGTGGTTAAATTGGGCTTCATAAATCATGGTCATTTTTATATTTAGTTTTCTGTAAGGAGAAGCAGACCTCGAAGTAATATTTTAGAGTATTATAGAAATCTTTAAATTTATCATTGAGAGATGGGGCATCAAACAACTCATTCCAAGTTTCCTTTTGTTGGTAATAAAGGAAGGTTTAGGTATTTTCCTGGAATAAACGCCTTGTCCAAACATACTTTATATTCGGACTAGCCTTACCAATAGATAGATCAATAATGGCCTCCTGAGCGGGGTGGTCAGAAAGAGCTGAAAGGACTAAACTACTTCTAAAACAGTATGGAAGTAACTTAACTTATATTAAAAAATATAAATTTAATTAAAAGTTACGGTTATGTTTTAAATGTAGAAGTTATTTTGTATTATTTTTGAACAAACGCAACTGCACCAGTTTTATATTGTTTAAAAAATGGCCATCAACAAAACAATAATAATTTTTATAATATTATACTTTAATACACCCTTACTAAGTTACTTACATTTGTCAAGATATTAAACAATTAATAGAAATCAGAATTTTTTTTTAAATTGTAAATATTCAAAATTGTAATTTTATTCAAGTATATATTTCTTACAAATAAATATCATGTTTATTAAAATCGCATGTCATTATAATAGCACAGTTCGGATAGTTAGTCACAACTATTTATAATGGCTGTAATGTTTTATTCATAAATATCAATAAATGTTTTATTTATAAAGATCAATATATCCTGATGTTGAGAAATTGAAGGGAAAGACCGACTCGTGAGCTTGTCTGTTCCAAAGTATTAAAAAGGCTTAATTTACCAATACATTTCACCCCAGGCAACGTCAAGAAATATTAAAGTCTCATCTTTGAAAATTCTTTTTTGGTGTTATTCTCTGCAGGCTGAGATTAATATTTGATACCATCAGTGAGTTGAAGACTCGACGTACTATTATATACAAATACAATGACGTTATTTTTATATACGGAAGTCGTCTAACATATTTATAATCATGTACGTATAGTAGTATGGTAAACGGAAGTTATTGCGTAGATTTTATGACAGTAAAAGATGATTTTTTTTACGGTTTGATGAATAAAATCCCCATACATAAAAATAATAACGTTCGGTTTTTAAATGTTCAGGAATAAAATGAAATACTCGTTTTTCAATGTAGTCAAATTATATGTTCTAGTTCAGGGCCTATATCATTTCTAATCATTCGTTATTAATTAGCTTACTTATACACAACATTGTCAATCGTCATGGTGATATTTCTGTAAAACATGTTTCCAAAACATAATTATAAAAGAAACTTCCCACAAATGTCATGAATGTTTTCTGGTTTACGCTTATTTTTACAAATTTCACTATATTCTATGGAATGTGAAATTTATATAAACTACTGATTCACTAAATATCTGACTCTAGTATTGATTCACACAAAGCCTGTTGGAGAAAGCTGATTGTAGTGGAAATTGTGAAGCCAAACATAGGTTGACAGAACTTCCTGTCCAAATGGAATTTAATATTTCAATAACATTCAGTCTTTCTCTTCCTCTCAGGTAGAAACACGCAACAATAGTGTGCTAAAAAAACTTTGGTTATCCTACATTATAACAAATGTTGTATTATTCGACGCAGAATTTAATTTATTTTTCTATATTATACAAGGTATTTCAATGATATCTTCAATAATAAATAAATGGAAAGCGAAATAAGAATGCAGTGCACAAGCACGTAGTAAAAATCGGCCGTTGCGCGCGTTAAATATTGAGTAAATTTTTATGTAGTGTGCAACTTGCACAGATTTTTGCAGTGTTCATTTTCTGCTGCAGATCGACAGGACATGTAATTTACTTTGTAAGGGTGTAACTGACAACCCTATAATCAAATCAAATGGATGTAAGACATTTTCCACCTAACTTTCACAGATATATGTCGACGAAAAAGTTATCCTAGTACAGTTATTTAAATATATTGAAATGAAATAAATATAACCAAATAAATAAGTCATCGTTCATATTAATTACACGTGTTATCGAATTCATTGTTATGAATTAGTTATTCCATTGTTGTTTTGCTTGCAGTCAGTTGCCCCACACAGGGGGCCGCTCTTTCACACATGCCGACTACCGCCACGTCTGATGAGATAACGATTCAATAAGTACATAAGCTTAACATCAATGGACTATAATACCACTCCATATAATTATTTCAGTAAATAAAATATTGCAATATTTTGTTATTGCAACATTTATTTCGAAGTAAACTATAACAAATGATATATATACCTATTTACTAATTAGAATGTGTACAATAATATATACATTGTTAAAGAAAAATATACGTATCGTAATACATTTATTAATGAACAGGATAATTTGATTCAAAAATAGTTTTTAATAATGTATTTTCAGCAACTAAAAGAACAGAAGTAACAGCCAATATGGATTAACCAATAATATCACAGCAGCCGCCATTTTTACGATTACAGCCGATGGGGTCACGTGATCATAGGACTATAAATTTAGGTGTTGAACACCATTTTCCCTTATTTTGTGAATCCCTCTGGTCTGAAGAAGGTGAGCGTGGTTCACCACAATCGATCGCCATAATATTTGTGCATTTTGTACTTGCATTGTAATATATTTGTGCTTATATTGTAATACGTTTGTGTATTGTGACGTTTACTTGTACTAAATAATACATACAAAATAAAATTCCCAAAATGTTTTGTATATTTTTTATTAACGTTGGAACTTGGTCTTTTTTTTGTTCAATTTCAAAAAAAAGAAAGAAAAAAAAACAAGCTTCAGTTATAATTTCATAGAAAATGTAATTTTTATTATTTTCGGTATTTGAAAAAATATTTTATTAACAATAATTTGTAATTTTAGTGTATATACAGTATATAATTTTACGTAATTAAATATCATTTTTTTTGGGTATATTATGATAATTTTGAAATTTGACAACACAATATTTTTGCGCCGCAAAATTTCTACAATGATACGACAGTAAAAACTGGTTATGCATTCAATACAACATATGATTGTACACATGTTTTTCACGATTTGGTTTTGCTTTTACTTGTCTGTATAATATACGTTCATATTCACTACTGCAAATGTTTCAATACTTTATTCTTTTAGAAACATAATTCCCAAAAAAATATTTATAAATTAATGTGATCAAATTACTATATATTCGTAATTTCCAACTAATTACGCACATTTGGTCTATTTTGGAATTATTTAAGAAAATTCTGTTTACAAGATGTAAGGTTTGCAAGTTTCAAAAACACGGTGCGTATCTACTGAAAATATTCACTCCGCTCATGATTAGAATTTTTCAAAAAGTTGTTAGTCTGACAATAGTTATTGTATGTTTAAGCATGGTTTTTGAGAAGAAAAACAATATACAGTACGGCTTCATTTCCTATTTTTGTATCGTATTTACAAAAAAGGCTTACAGCGCGCGGCAAACAGCGACCCCAGTATACACTTTTTACATCCTCCCGGATCTAAGGTTAAACCAAGTTTGGTTAACATTTAGAAAGTATGAAAGTTGTTTAGGCTACAATTTAAAAGCCTGACAGTTAAAATATACAGATAATTTAGGACTGTCATTTCCTTTTCAAACAGGAAAATTGCGTTTAAAAATAAAATACTTCCTTCCTGAAGCTTCAATTCTCCAATATATAAAAAAAAAAAACTTTTTTAGAACCTTTGCTCTAATCCAAAGTTAGAACATAGTTTCTTGTATATATAACATACACATCACATGTATTTTATAACCTATAATTATATAATAAATGTTTTCTGATATGTCGTAATAAAATGTCTAGCTATGTAATATATATGCTTCAACATTAAATATTTGATTAAAATTTCTATTTAATCAATTGTCTTTACAGCTACTATGATTTCTAATATTAGTTACCTATAGTAGGCTACATATTATTTTACTTATTTTATTATAATTAACTATTTATAATTTTTATGTAAAAAAAGATTCAACAATAATCAAGATATTATTGTATATTTACTTTTTTATGAATGCTCATTGACTATATTATTTGAGTGCTCATCATCATCATGAGCGTTCTGGAAGTTCCTGCTGCAGCCATCTGCCAAAAATCTATATCGGGTTTTAATCAAGTCTATTTGTTTTCTCGCACTTCCCTCCAATCCTAACACTGTCCACCATCTGATATATTCTTCTTCCTCTCCTCTCTTTCCTTTAACTTGTTTTTCTCTTGCTGAGCTTAACAGACTCTCTTCTCTCATATATTTTAGGACACAGTTATTTATTTTTTTATTTTTTTTTTTAAACCGATCACTATTCTTTTAAGACAAGTTCTTATTTGTTGATATAAATGAGGTTTATTGGTCAAAAGTTTCTATGATCAAAAGTGGTGGGGGGATCCAGTAGCTGAGTGATAAACGCGCTCGCCTCCTGAGCTTAAGTTCCCGGGTTCGATTACCGGTACAGGTGATTGTAAATTTGCCATTTAAGTATACCCTCGGTGTTAACGTGAGATGATTGGAAAGCTACGACTAGTAGCGAATCTTGGTGGACGAGAATGCTGGAATGACGCCGAACGGGACCCAGCGGGCTGACCTCACGTCACTGGGTCAAAAAGCCGTCCAGCATGCCCACACTCTCAAAGGATTATTTTTATTATTATATGACCAGATGTATCAATCTTATGGGTTTTTTATTCCAGTAAAGGAACAAATTAAATGTTCATTATTGATGGTCGTTTAATATAACGTAATCCATCTATATTTAACTGTTAATATTAAAATGTCTATAATTTTTCCATTTAATTACTAAGTATATAACTCTTTACATCCCATGTTTTATAAGTATTTAGAATACATCTCTCATTACCAACTAACAACTTTCATAACTCAAATTACATTTTAATCTAGCTGATTATAATATTAATTTGAATGAATTAAAACAAAATTGTTTTACATAAAAATAAAACTTTTTACGATTTTGAATCAGTTTTTTAGTAGTATTACTATTGTATATTTGTTACATATGTCATTGTTTGATAATATAACAGCTTTACAAGATGTTAAGTGAAGATAAAGACTATGAGGTAATGAAGAAATATAACGACCACGTTGCATAACTCAATACATCTCAATATTAGTGTTTTATTGGACATTTATAATTATTTAAAATGTCAGCTTTAAACTTATCAACACAGTAGCACACGTGTTTACAAAAATAAAAAAAAATAAATAAATAAACAAATATAGAACTGGTTTGATTAGTTTAGCAATTTCTACTACAAAATATTAATGGCTACTTAGCAGCGATTAGTGATTTTATAATTTATAGTATATTGTCACATATTATAAAATTGTTATTGAGGCCGGTCTTCATTGTTGCATGTGATTTTTTTCCAATAACATTTAGTACACATGTTTTTTTTGTAATCATAGTTTAACTAAACTTGACAGATACAACAATTTTGTTAACACTAGGTAACCTTCCTCAAGAGATTAGTCTGTCAGCATAAAGCATCAAGTGTGTAGTTTGACAAAGTAAATATAGGTGCGTTTTCTTTTGGAATGATTTAGAGCTATCCTAACGTGAATTTCACTTCAACATTATCACTATAACATGTATTGAACCATAATAACGCAGTTTATGTTATATGAAGAAAATTGACTTTTTACTTCTACACAACAAACCCTACCCCTATGCTTAAAAGAACAAAGTTATTTATTCTAACTGAACCGAAGTCCACAGGAATGCAAACCTAAAACCTGTTGTAAAACCTGTTAAAATCTAAACATCTAAATACTAGACAATCCTCAGAAGAGATTATCCTGTGTACACCAGACATTATTGATTGTACTAAGCCTGTAGATCCACAGTCCGTGCTACGTGGAGATCCTGGATGTTTTATAACCTTGTCAAGGAAACGTCCTCAGGAGGTTCTTAGCTTAATGGGCTGAACCTAACGACATTCTTGCCAGCCAATCCACACACCTCATTAAACAATTTCAATACACCCGGTTAGTACTGTCCAAAAACTTAATTCATATATTATATATTATAGTAAATAAATTTTATGAATTGTGAATACTCTACATTAACATTTTCTCGACATAAATTAATGCCCGATTAAATAACTAATGCTAGAAACATATAAATACTTCATATTCTGAACCTGACGAAATTGCAAGTTTTTTTCAATAGTGTTTTTATATATTGTTTTAAAGAATATACTGCTTAAAAAATTAAAATTATACAATTTGGTTCGTCTAGTAATATTAAATTAATTTGTTGATGTAAAAATATTTAGTTAAAGGTAAGGATTTTAAGTTATAAGTTTGCTTTCTATTATAAACATTTTATTTTTGATTGTTGAATCAGATTTGTATTACGTTTATATTTTATTTTCTATATTTTAAATGTTTAAATTATTCACGCCCATACAAATAAATTTGTTCGCATATTGGCTATAAATCATGTACAATCTA
>JAQJVL010007576.1:0-23336 GCA_035578905.1 Stictocephala bisonia
ACTCTTATACAGCCCTAACATTTATATTTAATACATGGTATAAACACGTTATATAAGAATCTAGTTAAAAATAATTGAATTGAAAAATGTTATAGAAAAGCAACCGCGTTTTCTATGCAACGTAAACTTGAACAGAAAATGTACATTGAATTGCGGTTCACAATATAAAAACATAAATATCGTAAATACAGACAATCTTTTTGTTTAAGAATTCACAGCAGTAATAGCCCTTTATAAATATTTCAACTAACATAAGGTATGATTAATAAAGAATCTGGTGTCAGACTTTTAGTTCTGATGGTTCAAATATACAGTTCAAATTAAGAGTAAATGAATATGTAGCAAGGAATCCAGAGAAACGTATAATCCTTGTCTATACCATAACTCGTATAAACTTAGTAATTACTTATATATATAGATAATTTACTTTTATTAAATTTACAATTAATTATTAAAAAAATATTTACAAACTATTAAAATTCCAAAGACTGGCCAACTAATATTTGCTATGCTGAGATATATCAGCACCAATAACTCATAAAAAAGCCTTATCAAAATGTTTACAGACAGAATAAAATGATAGTTTCGTAGCATATGATTTTCTTGATAAACTTTTTTTCGGTGCTTATAATGCAGGCCGAGTTGACTAAGTAGTCAGTATATTAGCTTTGTGTATAATAGTTCAACCCACCCACCCATACATGGTCATAATATAGTGTATGGCTGTGCAGGTGGTTCAATAGCTCTGTACGTGTATAGTTGGGCGGGTGGGTCAGTACCACTCCACGTTTGTGGGTGGGCTACAATGCCACTGTATGAGTGGGTGGTATGAGTAGATGGGATGTGTCACGTTATTTTAGAACGTTGATGTTATCTTTATTACTTACATATTGTTGGTAATAAGGTAAGATAGTTGTTTTATGTAGCTCATCATTGAAGTTATTTTAAATAACAACCTTATGAATCCAATTTAATACATTTATCAGAAAGAAATTGAAATGGAAAAACAGTGGTAGTGGAGTAGTGATTAATTCACTCTCACTACTCTTTATTCTTTTAATTAATTCACTGCCTTGATAAATATTCTATTGCTCTAAACACTGTTCCCCAATAACTTTTACGTCCACTGTGGTATTCCTTATCCGCTAGGAATCCGATATCGCTGGCCTTATCTTATCGCTTTCTAAGAACTTACACACGGAGAGTGCATTTAGAGGTAAGTCAATCATTGGATTTATCAGTTTTTGATAAACTTTATTAGTTACCTAACCTGACCTAACTTAACCGTAATTGCGATAAAAAAGTAGTGGTAGTGATTTAACGGAATAGGTCCGGAAAAATAAGTATCTTTATTTATAAAACCACAATACAATTGTCTCATAAAAAACTTGATGTCTTTGTGCAAGACTACTTCTATAAACTTCCTCTAATTAATTAGAGAAACTGTTCTGTAGTTTAAATAAAAAAATACGGCTGTTTATGTAATTATCAAGACATTTATGTTATCTTTAAGTTTATAGATTTTTTCTAAAAACATTAACACATATTTTTAGAATTTACCCTAATTCAAAAAATATACAGCAAGATTTATTATATTATATTTTATATCAATTTTAAATATAATAATAAATACACATATAACAATGGTTAATTTACATAAACAGTTTATGTAATCCCATTTTCAATATAAAACCTTTAACTCTACTCCAACCTTAATATTCATAACGTTGAAGAAGGTCAATGTCTAAAGCTCTTTGAATTGTGAAGGGCCCTTTGCCCTTTGTTTATCATTTAGTCAGGTGTCCTTGATTCCTCAAATTCAAGAAACAAAAGGGCAATATGCATGTTTATCCTTTGAAGCAGTTTTACTAAACATTCACTTAATAATCTTTACACCATAATTGCGGTTATTAAATATGTTTTCAATTAGAAACATAACATACTCAATTTAATCTGGCTTGAAGAAAAATAGTTCTCAACAAAACATAATTGATTTTTGTTATGAACAATATACATTATGGTGTAATTAATTATATTTATAAAGTGTAAAAATGTTTTTTTTTTTTAATTTAAGTTCATTATATTACTGTGTGGATAACATTATGTCACCATTGAATAACAGAAATTTAATCATTTAGATGGATAAAACAGAAAGGGGTCGGAAAAGGAGATGGTGGGCTAAGGCTTTACCATTATATTGAAGCTTAATAATGGTTATAACAAATTTAATTTGTTTGGGAATGAGTGAAACATTCTTTTTTGAGTCTCTCTAATAAGTAAGTATGATATTCTGATAAATATTAGTAAACAAAATACTTTTATCTACAACTGACTAAGTAACAAGCAATACCCATTTAAAATGAATCCAATTATAATTTTATCTAAGTCTTAGTATTAAATAATAATTAAAATAATCATTTTTATCTTTTATTCCAAAATAAAGTTAAATATAAATCCACATATACACACATTGACGTAAAATAAATTACTTTGAGATTATAACAGATTAAGCTACTATATATTTGATCGACTTACAAACGAAGAAAATAGATATATTCCAGAATTAAAAAATTATTTCTCTGGTAAATTATTTACCCAATATCCAGTCGCATTATACACAATGCTATGACATATTACTAAGTACTGGAAACCGGTAAAAAACATACATGAATAAATTGGTTTGTTTAACCAAATTTATGAATTTATTAGACCATATATCTTTAAAATAATTGTTTGAAGACATTTTCTCAGTGATACGAAAGAAAATCAAAATTAGTATTTTGATTTGCGATAGAGAAAAGCAGTTATAATACGAAACGTATTAAGAATATATATTTTATTTACAAAAATGTAATTGCATAATGTGATTCGTAAAAGTTTATTCTGCTAACACTACGTTTTAGACGATGTAGATAAGCCTTTAGAATGAACGGCAAATTTAATAGAGACTTGACCAAATTATTGATTAGTTTATAAGTGCTTTAGCATATGAGTTTAATCACATTGCTAAAAGGTACAGACAAAATAGTTGATATTTTGTCTGTACCTTTAAGAGAACAGTAACTTCCATTTAGTCTTTTTTTTGGCAGTAATCCAAGTCTAAGAGTTAGAACACAAAGGGACCACATAAAATGTGTGTTCTTAAGCCCACCTTCTTTATTTTTTCTTGGTTTTTTTTTTACTCTGGTGACAGAAAGTTTTTAAATTTTTAAATTTATTATATAAACTATAATTTTTTCCCTAATCTCATTAAATATGTAATTTTCATAAAATACTTTTCAGAATTAATAAATTAATAAATACATTAAAAAATATAATCAACACAAAACAATTTATTTAAATCCTTTCAAATTAATTTTTCCACCGATAACATATTCTGCTGGATACAAAACAAAATAATTTGTATTAAAATGATATTTTGGGTTCATTGCACTCTCTACGCTATTTTAAATGACTACTTGCTCTTATGTCTAGGTTTGCTTGTTTTATTCATGCATTGGATTTAATTTTTATGTCACCATAATTAAAACCTGTAACCAGGCTATATCATCGTATAGTTTCTCAAAAAACAGTAAATAATGAATTATATTAGAAAAGAAATAATTAAACTGGAAGTTATCTAAGAGCTAATAAAAATAAAATAATAATGTTTCTAATCTGACATTAAATTCTTTTAATCCTGATTATGTACTCGAGAAACAACTAAGGAACTATATTTAACCTTATTACTCAAGTGGTTGTGCAAATTAACGGTTTAATCCTTTGTACTTTTTAAATTTCGTTTATACATTAAATTATTCGCCCAAAAGTAATGATGGAATTAAGTATTTTCATAAACATTTATTTCAATTTCTTTTTTTAATAAATTTACATACTGAATACTGACTGATGTCAATATTAAGATATTTAGAATAGGGAAATTGGTTTCCTCCGGTTCACAAAATATTTAAAGGTCCAATTACAGTTATCAAAATGGTGGAATGAATTTCAAAATGATGTTCAGTTACTTAAACAAATTTTAATCCTCCAAGGAGAGCAAAATTTGTCGTATTTTCCAACCAATTTGACTTATGTTACAGCAATATAATATCTATTAGTTGAAAATTAGTCATTTTATTCGCTACATAGTTTCTGTTAACTGTTAATTGTAATTATTAACTTGATACATCTTTTGTGGTGATTTAAAAGTTGGCATATTTGAATAAATTATATACATATTTTAAAATAATACGCCTGTTTTGAAAAATATAAGATACTTTTTACTATATGTTTGGTTTAAAATAAAACTATTATGTTAAATATTGCTTGATTTTATTTTTTATTAAATTACAATATAGTTGACGAGGTTGGAATGAAAAAAATCTAATAAAAAAATTATTTAGATAATAATATGGATGATATAAGTTAAAATATAGAAAAGTGTATATGTCAAATTTATAATGAAACATCCATAGGACCATCTGAGAGTTTTTTTTTGTTTTTTTCTTGTTTCAAGGAAACTTGATTTTAAATGGGAGGGTCACAATATTAAAAATAAACAACAACAAAGAACTGAAAATTACTTACTAGCTCTATCAGGCTCATGAGTACGTCTGTGTTTCTAAAGATCTATTTAGAGTTGATGTTTTAGCTTAGCGCCCCCTAAAAAAACTATATATATATACCGTATATCAATACCACTGTACGTGTAAGGGTGGGTGGGTGGGTCATATGTATATGTATGATATACAAGTAGGCCCACTTCCACTATATATTTATGTATATTTTGTTGGCGAATATTCTTTTCCAGATATGGTTTGTGAGCTCTTATTTCAACACTAGTTGTAGTTGGGGAAACTTAATTTATTTCTCACTTCAACAACTTTTTTTGTCATGAGCTCTTGATAAACTTGTCTTCTGAATTCCTTGTTTAGGGAGAATTTTGCTTATGATGAAAGTATTGGTTACTGATGCATCAGTAAAAAGAAAAACAAATATTGTTTTTTTTTTTTTCATTTACGTGGTGCGACTTACTACCAACCAGTAGGTTGTTATTTTCAATCTCATTTTCAGTGAGATATTAATTAATTACATATATATTATAAACAAAAAGGACCATACTTTTGATAACTATATGGAATTTACAAGCATAATCTTTACCCAATGCAATCAACAAGTTAAAAAAAATCTTCATTTTTTTATCCATCCAAAAACCTTATCTACTACTTATATGAAAGTCAGCAAACCGCATAGAAACAATCAGATTTATACTATCAGATATTATACTTGTTCTTTAATAATTCATCACAATGGCCTTTGGTATAAGCTAATAACAATGAATGGAATTTGTTAAAAAGTTTAAATAAAAATGGTTGATGGATTTTTTTACTTATTGTACTTATTACTTGTGGGTATTGAGTTCAATTTCACATTGAATAAGCAAAAGAGATATCTATAGATAAATATTCACTTAATGTGGGTGAAAAATACAGTTAAAAAATGTATGGAATTCTGGTTTGTTTGTTTCGTTTATTGAAAATTGTATGAAATTCTTTTTTAATAAATTGATTCAAAATTATTGTAAAGGAATGTTTATTTGTAGTCTCATTGCCTTTGTCAAGGAATACAAAGTGCTTCTCAAGTTGATTCCAATATTAACTTCGAAGTGAAAGGCTTCACATCAAAAGTATTGTTATTCATTGTCACTTTTTCTTTTTGTGGTTATATTATTCATGCTTCTTGTCTACAGTACTAATAAGAAATTTTGCATTTTATCTAGAAAAAATAAAATGATACACAAATTATTTTAGTGAGTTAAGTAAGTAATTTTAATAATATGTTCTTAATTTTAAACAGACATATACATCTGCAAAATTAGATATTAATTGTTTAGAATTCATGTAATTTGGTCAAGAAATCTTAAACAAGGTGTTAACACTTTCAAGTCTGGTTAAAGAAGAAGGAGAGCAGTCATACACACCTTAAATAGAGTCTAATTTGATCCAACCAATCAAGAGCCTACGAATAAAAACAGCTGATTCAGATTATAAACAAGTTTTTGGCCTTTTTTACAAGTATAGTTATATGAAATGAAATGAAATACGCCTTTATTTAACCAGGCGAAGTTGGGACTAGACAGTCCCTTCTGCCACTTAACTTGAAACAAAAATAATTACAACTATAACAGTTTTTTTTTTTTTTTTAATATAGTAATTACAACTGAATAAAAGTAACAATAACTATTAAAATACAAAAAATAATTAACTATCTTAAAGTAAATAATATTAATAATCATAGTGAAATGATATATGTAATTACAAGTATTATATGCTAAAAATTTTAGTGGGACTATAATATAAAATTTGTAATTTAATTTTGTCGCTAACTTAATATTTACTTTTGGGTTATGTATGTATCATATTGAGTTTATACATTATAAGACATTTATACTTCATAAGATGTTATATATTCATATTTACTGATTGAATAATCCGTTGAAACTTTATTTCACGCTTTCAACTATGGCAACTGATACATATTTTTAGTTAACTCTGGAAAATTATTACATGTAAAATTATTTAAAATTAAAATACATTTAACTAATTTAAGAAAATCTCAAACATTCCAATAAAATATTTTATTGGAATGTTTGAGATTTTCTTAAATTAGTTAAATTTTTCCAATAAAGAACTCAAAGAAGAAATAAAATACATTTGTTTATTTAAAAAGCAATGTTGAATAATTAATTGTCTACTTGAGCACATTAATCTTTAACTTTAACTTTATTACTAACCTGCCTTGCTAAATATAAATATATTACACTCAATCTAATATAAATTGGATAATACTTTATTTCTAAAATTAAAATGTAGTAAGTCTTTTCAGAAATTTAAAAATAATACCATAATTATAATTTAATAAAAATTCAACTTATTTATTAAATATTAAATAAATGTTTAATTTTTTCCTTTCTCATTATAAAATATTTACAATACTTGCATAAGACAGTCGCGTTATTTTGGAAAATATGACAATTTATTTAATAGCTGTTTTAATGTCTACCGTTTAAGTTTTAATTATATTAACAGTAAACTTATGCCACTTAAGTGTTTACGAGTGCCAACGTAAAAAAAACTAACATGTTTATGGAGTTATGGACTCCTAATAAAAAAAATAACATTAGCAAATGATTACCCAGCCTAAAAGTGTGGTTTTGATAGTTGTTAGTGAAAAAGATATTACTAGTTATTAGAGGGAGCTATTAAGTTACTAAGCGCTTAAAAGAAGAGCCTGGCATAGTTTTATAAAGCTTGGAAAAAGATATATATATATATATATAAAACTATGTAAATAATTTAAATAACTAGCTTTTGCATATACAAGTGTTATTCTGAAAGCTTATAAGATTTATTCAGAAACCGTATGTTATAAAGTTATTTAAGCATTAAGTAAATTTTATCGGCTTAGGGAAGACGAAAGGCGGGTTTTGTCAAAAATATAAAAACAGTTTTTGCTGAGGATTCGTTTCAGTTGTAAACTGATATCGCTGCCATGACAAAATATTATTGTTTTATCTAAGCTGATCTACCTGTAATATTTGAGAAATGAGTGTTTAATTTATTGATAAATGTTATAAAAGAAAAAAGTGCGCCTAACACAGGTAATATATTTAGTTAGTAGCCTATGTTTTGTTACAAATGATTATACTATTTTTATAGTCACAAATAAGACAAACACCATTGACAGACTCTGACCTGAATTCTTCAACAACTACAGGCTTTGAGCAATTAAACTTGGCACAAATATTCACTGTTATAATTCACATGTGCTATATGAAAGATTTTTTACCCACTAGACATAATAATAATAATAATATATTTTTTATTGCATCTTGTTAACAATTGACAAAATTGTATCGCAATAGTCATTAATAAATTAAATAAAGTTTGCCATCCATTCAATCACAATAACACTTTCAAACATACATTTTTTTTCACGCACCCAAATTCCCATTCATTCGCCAATTATACCTCCAAAATGTCCTCCAGTATCAATTTTAAAATTCAGTGGCTTCCCAATTATATGAAAAAAACTCGTGTACACTATAAAATGCCAGTTTGGCTAAACATTTCTTGAGACGGTTCTTAAACGCCTTGGGCATTGTAGCATTTTTAATACATTCTGGGAGTCTCTTAATTATACGAACACCAATCTGTGAGGGTAGGTGTTCGTAGACTACCGTCCTTTGATTTCCAATTCTGTATATATATCCCTGCTTCTAGTATGATGATTGTGAATATCTCTGCCTCTTGTCAGTGCAGTTTTAAACATACAATATGTTGCTGTCACTAAATTATAGAGGCAAGGCAACGTCAGCAGGTTTAACCGTTTAAATACTGGCCTACACGACTCTCTATAATGTAATTTGGTAATTATTCTAACTGCCATTTTTTTAATTCTAAATATTCTGGTCAGGTTTGTGGCAGAGCAACCTCCCCACAAAGCCAGACCATATGAGAGATGACTGTAAACTAAACCATGATAAGCTGTCATCATTATATGGTTAGGGCAAAATTTTGCTAAGTTTCTCAAAACATAAATGCTTGATGAAAGCTTTTTGCAAAGACTGTCAAACCCCAAGTCCAAGTCAAACCCCGATCTAGGTATATTCCGAGGAATTTAGTTGAATTTAACTCCTCAATTTCATTTTCATCTATTGCCACTGTCAAATTTCCTTCGGAATCTGACTTCCGTAAACAGAACTTCATGAAATTGGACTTAGTCGAATTTGTGTTAAGGTTTAGTTCTTGAAATTTTTGAATGCAGTTGTTCAGTTCCATGTATGCATGGATTCCAAGCTCCTGATTTGTAATTTCTTTAAAGCAGAGAGTCGTGTCATCAGCATACTGCACGAGTGACCCATGCAGTAGTGATGAACCAATTTCGTTGACGTATATCAGGAATAAGAGAGGGCTAAGTATCGATCCCTGTGGAACTCCATACCTTAGACATCTATATCCAGATCGTACTTCGGAAATTTGAACCATTTGTGTTCTTTTTGTTAGATAGGATTCTAGCCACTGAAGCGGTACTCCTCGGATCCCATAGGTGTGTAGTTTCTGAAGCAGAATGTCGTGGTCAACACAGTCAAAAGCCTTGGAGAGATCCAAAAACGCACTAATTGTAGCTTTCCGACTCTCCAGCCCTTCTACAATCGTTTCTACTAATCGTATGACTGCGTCAGTTGTTGACAGACCTTTTCTAAAACCAAATTGGTCTTTCGAGAGAAGACTATGTTTTTCTAAGAAACCGGGACAGGAAAAGCTTCTCAAAAATTTTACTAATGATTGGTAGAATTGAAACTGGTCGGTAATTTTTAATGCTGGAAGAATCACCTTTCTTAAAGATTGGTGTCACTTTAGCAGTTTTTAAAGAGAAGGAAAGGTTAATCAAATGTTCCAAGGGCGTTAGAATATGGTGGGAGCATTTTTTTAAAAGCCATGTCGATACGTAATTCACGTCATTCGACTTCTTGGGTGCGAGCTCATTGATAACCTTCTCAATCTCATGTTCCGTGACTGGAGCCAACGCCAAAGAAGCTAATGGACTCAGTCTTGATAAGTGAGGATTCTGGACTCTCCGTGGATGAAGTCCTTGATCAGTACCTATTGATGCGAAGAAGGCGTTAAATTCCTCCGCAATCCTGCGCTCATCACAGACTTGTTCTCCGCTAATTTGAAGTTGAATTGGTTTGTTTTTTTGTGCAACACTATTGTTTATGATAGCCCAGGCAGTTTTTGCTACATTTTTCGATGTGGCTATTGCTTTATTTACATCATAAGCTTTAGCCGCTCTAATGACTTTTTTGTAAATTTTCTTATAATTGTGGAAAAAAATTTTGAAATTCAAATTTGTAGTGTATTTAGATATTTTGGTGAGAAATTTCATCTTTTCCCTTGATGTTAGGATACCTTTTGTGATCCATTTGCCTCCCGTTTTCTTTGGTGTTGGTTTCAGTGTCTTTACTGGGCAATTTACATCAAAATGAAAATTCAAGCAATTTTAAAAATTTTGAAATTGTAACGTAATGGGATCAATAAAATTGATACAATTCCAACTCTCTCTTTTTAGTGAAACGTCTAAATGAGCTAGGTTTTGGGATTAGTGTCTCTAAATGTTCGTTTAGTTGTGGGATCTCGTGCCAGATAACAATCACTGATAATGGCCTGTTGACCGTAATGGTCTAAGATAGCTGTGTTGACCACACTGATATCTACTTCATGCACGTTTGTTATAATGTTGTCTATAGCCGTTTGTGAAATGGCCGTAACTCTCGTGGGAGAAGTAATAGACCATTTCAGTCCGAAAGACTGTAAAAGGTCGGCCATACGTTTAGAAGTGGGATTATTAACATCGAGAGCGTCAATGTTAAAATCCCCCATAAATATGAATTTTGAATTTCTTTTTGATAAATATCTGACACAATTTTCGAACTTTTGTAAAAAGGTGTCTATATTTCCATTTGGAGATCTATATATCCCAATTATTGTAAATTGAAATCTGTTGTATTGTATTTTTATACTAGTAATTTCAATGTCTCTTTCTATAGATTCTCCAACTACCACTGGAATGAATTTAAGTTCTTTTTTTACGTGTATTGCAGTTCCACCACCACGATGTATGTCTCTGCAATAGAAATTTGCTAAATTATAATTTTGAATTTTAAAATGGTTTATATTGTTGATGCTAAAGCCGTGCTCAGTTATTAACTATACATCGGGATTTAGCTCTTCACATAACAATGAGAGCTCATCTATTTTATTAGTAGCAATTTGTGAATTTTGATGGAGTAAATAAATGTGTTGTTTATTTATTGTTCTTTTTGTAATATGGCATTTCCGAGGAGTGGGACCGGAATTACTTAATTTAGTCTGGAGGTTTGAGGAGGTATCTCTAAAAAATGGCTCTGTTCTCTTTCAGCCCAGACAAGTTCCACATCAGAATGTCCCTTCAGAATGCATCCGTTTGGATGGCCCTGCTTTACGGCTTCCGCGAAGGTCTCGTAGGGCAGTGTATTTGGGCCTGAAGGTATCACGATTGGCTTAGTGGGGATGGTTGATGCCCTCCCATCCTTGGAGTCATGTAGTGATCCTTGCCAGCAGCTCAGTTTCTTCACTATAAGACCAGCCAGAAGGCGCTTTCCACTCGCTCTCAAGTGTAGTCCATGGGTGGTGAAGTATCTCCAGGAAATGCAACTTAAATCCAGCCACTCAACGCCTTCGTGGTGACTACATAGGTCCTTGATGTAATTGTTCACTTGAGAGACTTGCACTGGCTAGTTGAACTCTCAAGTCTCCAAAACAACCTTCAGGTCCGAACATGTAGCACTTGAAAAATAACACTTGAAAAATAGGGTTTACTGGCTGAGTGTTAGTTTAATTACATTTGTGATGATAATTTGCGCTTTCTGCATCCTTAGAAACCGGCTATTATTGCTGTCATTAAGTCTAGTTGGTGAAGTGTGTTGCAATGCTAGCTGACCACTGGATCACACACTCAAAAGTAGGAGCAAACAAATGAATCTTTTTTTAAACAATATAGTTTATTTTCAGCACTCTACGTGTTAGTAATGGGCGTCACATCAATAATGTATTACAGTATATATACAAAATGTACATCGATTACAGAGTGAGGCCTCCTGGTCTGAGGAAGGTAAACACGATCACAAAATTCTATCACCATATTATTATTTGCTATCATGTGAATAACTTTCACTCCAAAATAGTGTCAACGATATAAAGTTCTGATATTAGAGTAATAATATATGCGATGTCTTTATCAAAAATGGACAAGGGTTAAAGGTTGAATTTACTTCCAAAAGCAACCATTAAATGCTTGAATAACATTCTACAGGAATAAGCTCCCTTTTGAAGAGATTATGCTCATCAATTATTTAAATAAGTGCTTTCCATGTAATATGCAAAACAACTCACTGGTTGTAAACTTTCCTTTACCTTCATCTCCTCAATAATATATAGATTATATTATTAAGTTTAAAATAATGCAGATTCTGTAAGATGAGAACCATTAAATAACAATTAACTCAATTATAAGCCTCAATGCCTATAATGTTAACGATACTTATCATTAGGTAGAAGAGAAATTATATGTTATATAGATAACACACCTAGCTTCAAAACTAAAGCTGCCCTACCTTCCAAACGATATGTAAATACCCGATTGTATCATATAGCTAGTTAAGTACTATAGAAAGAAACTAAGTCTTATTGTACTGTATTGTAAGTTAGGTTCAATAGTTATCAATTTAGTCTTATAGTACTGTATGGTAAGTTAAGTACAATAACAATAAACTTAGTCTTATTGTACTGTATTGTAAGTTAGGTTCAAAAGCCAACAATTTGGTCTTATAGTACTGTATGGTAAGTTGGTTCAGTAACAATCAATTTGGTCTTATAGTACTGTATGGTAAATTGGTTCAATAACAATCAATATGGTCTTATTGTGTTGTATAGTAAGTTGGTTCAGTAACAATCGATTTGATCTTATTGTACTGTATTGTAAGTTAGGGTCAACAGCCAACAATTTGGTCTTATAGTACTGTATGGTAAGTTGGTTCAATAACAATCAATTTGGTCTTATAGTACTGTATGGTAAGTTGGTTCAATAACAATCAATTTGGTCTTATTGTGTTGTATAGTAAGTTGGTTCAGTAACAATCGAGTTGATCTTATTGTACTGTATTGTAAGATAGGTTCAACAGCCATCAAATTTGTCTTATTGTGTTGTATAGTAAGTTGGTTCAATAACAATCAATTTGGTCTTATAGTACTGTATGGTAAGTTGGTTCAATAACAATCAATTTTGTCTTGTTGTGTTGTATAGTAAGTTGGTTCAGTAACAATCGATTTGATCTTATTGTACTGTATTGTAAGTTAGGTTCAACAGCCATCAATTTTGTCTTATTGTGTTGTATAGTAAGTTGGTTCAGTAACAATCGATTTGATCTTATTGTACTGTATTGTAAGTTAGGTTCAACAGCCATCAATTTGGTCTTATTGTGTTGTATAGTAAGTTGGTTCAGTAACAATCGATTTGATCTTATTGTACTGTATGGTAAGTTAGGTTCAATAACAATCAATTTGGTCTTATTGTGTTGTATAGTATGTTGGTTCAGTAACAATCGATTTGATCTTATTGTGTTGTATAGTAAGTTGGTTCAGTAACACTCAATTTAGCCTTAAAATACTTTATGGTGTTAGGTTAAATAACAATAATATTGGTCTAATTGTGCTGTATAGTAAGTTGGTTAAGTAACAATCAATTTGGTCTTATTGTGTTGTATAGTATGTTGGTTCAGTAACAATCGATTAGATCTTATTGTGTTGTATAGTAAGTTGGTTCAGTAACACTCAATTTAGCCTTAAAGTACTTTATGGTAAGTTAGGTTATATAACAATAATATTGGTCTAATTGTGCTGTATAGTAAGTTGGTTAAGTAACAATCAATTTGGTCTTATAATACTGTATGGTAAGTAAGGTTCAATAATAATCAATTTGATCTTATAGTACTGTATGGTAAGTAAGGTTCAATAACAATCAATTTGATCTTATAGTACTATATGCTAAGTAAGGTTCATTAACAATTAATTTAATATTTTTGTACTGTATGGTAAGTGAGGTTCAATAGCAATCAATTTGATCTTATAGTACTGTATGGTAAGTAAGGTTCAATACCAATCAATTTGATCTTATAGTACTATATGCTAAGTAAGGTTCATTAACAATTAATTTGATATTTTTGTACTGTATGGTTAGTAAGGTTAAATAACAATCAATTTGAAATTATTGTACTGTATGGTAAGTTAGGTACAATAACAATCAACTTGGTCTAATTGTGCTGTATAGTAAGTTGGTTCAGTAACACTCAATTTAGTCTTAAAGTACTTTATGATAAGTTAGGTTAAATAACAATAATATTGGTCTAATTGTGCTGTATAGTAAGTTGGTTAAGTAACAATCAATTTGGTCTTATAATACTGTATGATAAGTAGGGCTCAATAACAATCAATTTTATCTTATAATACTGTATGGTAAGTAAGGTTCAATAACAATCAATTTGATCTTATAGTACTATATGTTAAGTAATGTTCATTAACAATTAATTTGATATTATTGTACTGTATGGTAAGTGAGGTTCAATAACAAACAATTTGGTCTTATTGTACTGTATGGTAAGTAAGGTTCAATAACAAACAATTTGGTCTTATTGTACTGTATGGTAAGTAAGGTTCAATAACAAACAATTTGGTCTTATTGTTCTGTATGGTATTTAAGGTTCAATAACAAACAATTTGGTCTTATTGTACTGTATGGTAAGTGAGGTTCAATAACAAACAATTTGGTCTTATTGTACTGTATGGTAAGTAAGGTTCAATAACAAACAATTTGGTCTTATTGTACTGTATGGTATTTAAGGTTCAATAACAAACAATTTGGTCTTATTGTACTGTATGGTAAGTGAGGTTAAATAACAAACAATTTGGTCTTATTGTACTGTATGGTATTTAAGGTTCAATAACAAACAATTTGGTCTTATTGTACTGTATGGTATTTAAGGTTAAATAACAAACAATTTGGTCTTATTGTACTGTATGGTATTTAAGGTTCAATAACAAACAATTTGGTCTTATTGTACTGTATGGTAAGTAAGGTTCAATAACAAACAATTTGGTCTTATTGTACTGTATGGTATTTAAGGTTCAGTAACAATCAATTTGATCTTATAGTACTGTATGTTAAGTGAGGTTAAATAACAAACAATTTGGTCTTATTGTACTGTATGGTAAGTAAGGTTCAATAACAAACAATTTCGTCTTATTGTACTGTATGGTAAGTAAGGTTTAAAAACAAACAATTTGGTCTTATTGTACTGTATGGTAAGTAAGGTTCAATAACAATCAATTTGGTCTTATTGTACTGTATGGTAAGTAAGGTTCAATAACAAACAATTTGGTCTTATTGTGCTGTATGGTAAGTAAGGTTCAATAACAAACAATTTGGTCTTATTGTTCTGTATGGTAAGTAAGGTTCAATAACAAACAATTTGGTCTTATTGTACTGTATGGTAAGTAAGGTTCAATAACATTCAATTTGGTCTTATTGTACTGTATGTTAAGTAAGGTTCAATAACAAACAATTTGGTCTTATTGTGCTGTATGGTAAGTAAGGTTCAATAACAAACAATTCGGTCTTATTGTTCTGTATGGTATTTAAGGTTCAATAACAAACAATTTGGTCTTATTGTACTGTATGGTAAGTAAGGTTCAATAACAACCAATTTGGTCTTATTGTTCTGTATGGTATTTAAGGTTCAATAACAAACAATTTGGTCTTATTGTACTGTATGGTAAGTAAGGTTCAATAACAAACAATTTGGTCTTATTGTACTGTGTGGTTGGTTATGTTTAGTAATAATCATGTTGTTCTTATTATTATAATAAATAATTAGTTAGGAACATTAATAATGAATAAAAAACTGTCGTCTACTATAAAGACTATAGACTAAACTCTATTTTTCTTTAATGTGTTCTATAATTTTTGGAATTACTTCTGAGATAATTCCAAAAAAAAAAGTCCTCTAAGACAAAATAGTGAAACCATCAATCATTAATATGTCTATTTCTAACTAATAATTTCCATTAAGCAACAATAGTTAAGCATTGAATAAAATCAGTCGTTATTACACGTCAGCATTTATAGTTGTTTTAAATTTCTGTATTGGAAATGTTGTTTTTATGTAATATCAGTGCCTTTGATAAGGAATACAGAGAATTACACAAGATGTATTCGATATGAATTTCAAAGTGAACATCTAACAATCACAAGCGCTCTCAGTAATTTTTTTTTTTAATCAACAATCTATTGTTAGGTTGTTTTTGCTTTATTGTTTAGTAGGAAAAGGGGTTACTCAATTATAGTTTTTCGAGTTAGTCTTTGAGTATTAAAACCCTATATAGAAATACCAATGACGGTAAACTATAACAAACTGATCATCTATAACAAATACCATGAGTTAGGTCACTATGTAACCTATTTAAATGTAGTGTAGTTGTTTTATTGTGTGTACATTTTTAATAAAAATAACATATATGAATCAACTCAACTTTAAAATCATATAATAATTTCAGGTAATATCTAAATAAAATCTAATTATTTCTTAAGTATTGGTGGAATTTAATCGTGACATTTGAAATATAAGTTTTTTCAGAGGCATTCAAATCAACATAACAATTAGGTTATTTAACAAATAATGTGATATTAAAAAACCCACACAAAGAGATATAAGTGGGTTTTGTGACGGCAATAAAGTTAAAAGCGCCACTTATTTTAATGACACCCTATACCCTATGTTTTATCCCATACGTTTAGTAATTTTCTAAATTACTCATATGTTCTACATTAATACACCGACGTCAACATTTTAATGTTGGAATATTTCATTTCCAATTATTGTACAGTTATCAATATGTGTTATTATGAATGAATTATTGTGTTGATGAATATATCAATATATGGGAAATAAAACGTTAAACCGTTATTTTTCCTACAACTCAATTGACGAGATATTTCGTAATTAGATGATAAAACTATATGTAATGTTAACAATAAAACGAAATTACAAACTGATATAATTTTGTGTCATGTAGAGTTTATTACAAAAACTTATTAATGTTGTATTGTATTTAGTAATATACTTATTAATTAATTGCAATATTTGAAAATCATATATGTTAACACAAAGATGTTTATGTCAATAAAAAAACTAGTAAATTTCAATAAATTAGAAGAAATCTTTAGAAAATAAATCGTATCTGGTGTTTTTCAAAGCTTTATCTAAGTGGGATATGTAAAGTAGTATCTTTTTATCAGTTACATAACTTTATCAGAAGATATAATATGAATAATTATTGGTACAAAGGGGAACTTATGTCAATGTTTTGTTTTTATAACGTACTGCTGGAAATATGTTAGGTTTTATTATCCCAATATACATATGCATTTGTATTAAAAGAAATCTTATCATCAGAAGTTAACAGGTTGCCTAACTGTGAGGGCCATTTTTGCATTTAAATTAAATATTTGTAATGATTATTGTTTAACTTATTGAATACGATGTATAAAAGATAGCCTCTTAAGGTATCAAAAGGTGGTGATTGTGTTATTGACGGATTTTGTATTAAAACAGTAGTTTTTTTCCTACGTAACTATATGTGAATATTTTATTAAATAAGTATATAAAGGGTTGGGCAAAAGTCTGGAATATTTTTGTTGGTTTCAAAACCATTGAAATAAGTGTTATGAAACTTTGCAATTATGTAATATTTTCTTATGCCAAACATTTAGACATATTTTATTTGTTTTTCGCAAAGCCCATGTTTTGCAGGTGATGGCCCATGAAAAAAAGTCTTAAAAATTATAAATATAAGCGTACCTCGAATTATACCTCATTTTAAAGGTCTTTGTTAAACACAAGAGTCCAAACCTGATGTCAAAAGGATGACCCAGTCAGATAATACAGTTACCGAAAGAATTTAATGTCAGGGTTGGGCCAAAGTATGGAATGTATTTATTAATTTTAAAACCATTAAAATAAAAGTAATTAAACTTTAAAGTTATGCACGTGTTTCTATACGAAACACATGGACATATTTTAATTGTTTTTTTGCATAGCCAGGGGATGGCCCATGAAGGAAGTATTAAACTTTTTAAATGTAAGCCTACCTCGAGTTATACATAATTTTAAAGATCATTGTTTGTAAAATATAAAAGTGCAAATCTGAGGTCAAAAGGATGGCCCATTCACAAAATAAAGCTATTCAAAGCCGTATTACTTATTCTTCTCAGTTATACGGCTGTTCATTTAACAGTTTCAGGTCCATTTTGCTGAATATGTTGTAGATTGTTAACAATCCTATCAAATGACCAAGTTATAAAAATAGCTATACTATTTCAATAAGATATAAATAAGAACATTTTATTAAAAACACTTTTGATAGTAGGTTTATTTAAAAATAGTTTAAGAATATTATTATAATAATGTGTTACTTATGTTATGTGAAATTTAATTTCGCATATTTAATTAGATAAATTATAACTCTACGCAGCAATAGATAATAACTATCTTACCTTTGTCTTAAGCGGTGTATGCTATATAACATCCAATTCTTTGAGAGGCTATATTTTCTGACTGGCTCATCCTTTTCACCTCAAGTTTGCGCTCTTGTGTTTTACAAACAAAGACCTTTAACTCGAGGTAGGCTTACATTTAATCATTTTAAGACTTCCTTCATCACCTTGTCATGAAAAAAAAAAAAAACAAGTAAAATATGTCGAAATGTTTAGCATAAGAATATGTACATAACTGCAATGTTGTATTACATTTCTTTCAATGATTTTAAAATTAATAAAAATATATTCCGGACTTTTGCCCAACCCTGTATATATATTTTAAGTCTAAAGAATGTAGAAGTAATAAATATATTGTTGTAAAGAGTTAATTCCCAATTGTTTTGTTGAAATAAATATTTGTCTTAGTTATCAAATATATATTTAATTGAAAAACATATTGAATTGATAGCTTAATTAATAAATCTACATTTTCTTCGCTTCACCTTACTCTAATCTATATCTATATAAGAGAAATGGTTATGTGTAAGAGAGGGCTATGTAGTCCTAACCTTGCAATTTGTACATATATACAATAACATAAACTGTTATTTCATTTCATACCACTCAAATCACACATTAATCACGAAATATTCGTTACCACTGAACGGATCACATGACGTTTTGTACAAAGGTTCGTTTTACTCAAATCAAATCAAATCAAATCAAATATTTATTTGCAATGACATTACAAAAATGTATAGCAAACGTCATCCCTATATAAAAATCTAAAACATACATCCCACATAAAAGCCTCTGTCAAAACATACATCATTTACTGTTGCACTCATAGTCACTCATACCAAATCCCCACTTCCGACACCGGTTGTCAGTCTTCTGATTATGCGGTCTCCCAGTTGTATGCCATAAACTCGTCCACACTATAAAATGCATGAGACGCTAAACAGCGTTTGAGACGAGTTTTTAACGCCTTGAGCGTTGGGGCATTCTTAATTGAATCCGGCAACTTGTTGACAAAACGAACACCTGCGTGTGAGGTCAAGCGTTCGTGGACTACCGTCCTGTGATTCCCAGTTCGGTAGTTGTTTCTGCCTCTTGTGTCGTGTGTATGTATGTCCCGACCACTTGTCATAACGCTTTTGGATATGCTAAATAGGGTTGTCTCCAGTATGTAAAGGCTAGGCAATGTCAACAGTTGCAATTTTTTAAATGTTTCTTTGCAGGTTTCTCTGAACTTTAATTGTGCAACAATGCGAACCGCTTGTTTTTGCAATTTAAATGCTCTGCTAAACTGATTGTTTGCAGAAGCTCCCCACAGCACCACACCGTAGGTGAGATGGGGGTAAATCAAACCGTAATAGGCCGTCATTAGAACTTGAATTGGGCAGAATTTTGCTAACGTTCTCAAAACATAAATGCCTGAGGACAATTTGGAGCAAATATGGTCCATGTGCGAATTCCAGGTCAACCCTCGATCCAGGTGTATTCCCAAGAATTTTGAACTAACAGTCTCATCTAACCGTTTATCTGCCAGCCAAATGAGTGGTCTCTCCATGTCATCATATGGTCGCAACGAAAATGACAAAACATTACATTTTGAGGGGTCTACTTCAAGATTGAGACTGTTGAAATATTGGACACAATTGTTTAAATCAAAAAAAGCTTGTTGTTCAAGGATCGGTGTTAATTTGTTTCTGAATAAAAGGGTCGTGTCATCTGCGTACTGAATGAGTTGCCCATGCATTAGCGATGACCCTATGTCGTTGACATAGATGAGAAAAAGAATCGGGCTGATTATTGAGCCCTGAGGAACTCCGTATCTCAGCTCTATTGGTTCAGAGAATTTGTCTGAAATTTGGACAACTTGGAATCGGTTGTTCAGAAAAGAGTGAAGCCACTTGAGCGGCACTCCTCTTATACCATAAAATTCAAGTTTGTCAAGCAGCTTAGAGTGGTCAACACAATCGAAAGCTTTTGATAAGTCGAGAAATACACTAAGTGTGTAATCTCGATCTTCTAATCCCTCAACAACCTTCTCGACTAGACTCACAACAGCGTCTACTGTCGATTTGTTTTTTCTGAAACCAAATTGGTTGTCAGAGAGAAGGTTGTGTCTGTTTAGAAACTGCACCATTCTAATTAAAAAGAGTTTTTCGAATACTTTGCTTAAAACTGGCAAAATTGAGACAGGCCTGTAATTGTTTATGGAATAAGGATCATTTTTCTTTAAAATTGGACATACTTTTGCAACTTTAAGGAGTGAGGGAAAAACTCCATTTTCGAAAGATGAATTTATCAATTGCGTCAATGGTGTAATGATCTGTTTCGCAAACTTTTTAGTGAGCCACACGGACATTAAATATATATCGTTTGATTTTTTGGCTGGGAGCTGCTGAATAATTTTCTCGACCTCTTCCTCAACTACCGGAGCCAGTACCATTGATGTAACTGGGCTCCGTATACGCATAGGGGTTTCTTGTGGAGGTGAATGACAGGCGCCGAGCTCAAAAGCAACAGACGCGAAAAATCTATTAAACTCGTTTGCCACATCGGTCGAATCGTCTACAAGTCTTTCCCTAACTTTAACTTTAATTTGTTTCCGTTCTATTTGCTTATTGTTTATGATGTCCCACACAGTTTTGGGAACATTTTTAGATAAAATGATTGCTTTGGATACATTATACGATTTTGCGGCTTGGATAACCTTTCTGTAAATTCTTTTGTAATTTAGGTAAAACAATTTGAAATTTTGATTTGTATTTGTTTTGTAAATTTTGGAGTAAAATTTGAGTTTTTCTCTCGAAACCAAAATTCCTTTAGTTATCCATTTGTTATTTTTCTTTTTTGGTAAAGCATTGATTGTTTTAGTAGGACAACATGTATTTAAGTAAAAATTCAGGCAGTCTGAAAAATATTTAAAATTCTTTTCGACTGACTGTGATGAATTGAAACATTTCCACTTTTCTTTAGAAAGGGAAGCGTTGAGGAGGGCGATATTACTTGGCCTTGTGTCTCTTATTGTTTTGGTAATTTTGGGCTCCCTTACAATTGCATCCCCACTAATTACAGCCTCTTGGCCGTAGTGGTCGGAAATCGCTGTATTGACAAAGTAAACTGCGACATATGAGAGATTGGTGATGACGTTGTCGATCGCTGTTTGAGTTGTTGCCGACACCCGCGTTGGTGTATTTATTAACAACTCCAGGCCGAACGTTCTTAGCAGGTCGATCAATCTTTTGGTGATTGGAGAATTGTCGACCAAAGCGTCAATGTTAAAGTCACCCATCAGCACATAATTCTGTTTATGTGCTGATAGGTGCATTAGTAATGATTCGAGTTTTGAGAAAAATATACCTTCATTTCCACTGGGAGATCTGTATATGCCGATTACGACTATTTTTGAATTTTGTGAGTGAAATTTGATACCGACTGCTTCAAAATCTTTTTCGATCGTCTCATTGAGAATGAACGTGTCGAAAGCATAATTTTGTTTCACGAAAATTGCGACACCTCCTCCTTTGGAGAGTTGACGGCAATATGTGCTGGCTAAATTGAAATTTGGAATTTGACAACGATCGATATTATTGTTATTGAATCCATTTTCAGTTACCACAAGCACGTCTGTTTGTAACTCCTCACACATGATTTGGATTTCTTCTAATTTGTTAGTGGCAAATTGTGCATTTTGATGAAGCAGTCGTATTATACTTTGATTTGAGTTTGTGTGAGTTCGTTGAGTTGAGTCAGTCAATTTTGCCCGATGTCGGTAAGTGGGGCACCTAAAAAAGAATTACTATTACTAGTGGTCAATCCAGTAGGCCGCTGGGTAGGTTGATTGGTCACCAAAGCCTCTGCATAGCTGACAACTTGTTGACACGGTGTGAAGGTTGTCTGCGGGTTGGAGATGGTTGTCACTCCGAGGCGGTTAGCACGTGAAGTAGTGCCGGATCCGGCCGACTCGGGAGTTCTGGACTGGGCCATCCCGTCGGCTACGCACTTCATGCCCTCTAATATCAGACATGCCAGTAGTCGTTTGCCGGCCATTCGCAGGTGCATACCATGCCTAGTGAAGTAGCGTCTTCCAATAGAGTTGATGTTTAGCAGCTGCACCTGATTGGATCTGGCACAAAGTTCTTCAATAAAGTTATTGATATGTGCAGTCTGCATATGTACGGGGTGGCCCGCCGGCATATCGTGTCGTATTGGTGGTGTGGAGACGATAACTGCACTAGATGGAGTGAGGAGAGAGGTGACTATCCTTTCGAGATGATTTCGTACATTCTCGGGAGCTCCTGCTGCAACGTCGTTAGTGCCCGCTATCAACACTGTACAGCTCCTTGGTGGTGGTGGACTTCCAGACGAAACAGTGACAAGACCTGCTCCGGGCTTACACATCCCACTCACTTTTATCTTGGGGCTGAGATGCTCACTAAGGTACGTGTTTTGCCTCCATTCTTTGGATACATCAGGGCTCCGCCCTCTGGCCCTTTCAAAGTTATTCTTAAAGAAATATCAGAAAAACGTTGTTTCTATAACATAACTCGGAAAACTTGAGTAAAGTTATCGAAACTTGCCAGGTATACACACGTTGCAAATGTACACGTTACGTCTAAATTTCAGCTTAAAAACTAAAACAAATCGGTTTATATAGGGCCCAAAATCCGCAGTTAGTTTTTGGAAATGTAATATATTCTAATACTGATGCTATCTACTCAAATTGCGTATCAAATTAAAGGTATTTTAACTGATTCCAAATATACCATCAGATATTGTAAAGGGCAAATAATAAGGGGTACACGCCACAAAAACCAAAAATTCTCCGAAAAAGGGAATACTAAAATAAAACACCAAACTGGGGTATCAACATACAAATGTCTTTATCCTAAATCTGAATATAACATTATATTTTTGAAGATACAACGTTTAAGGGCGTTGTACCCTGAAAGGCATAAACTTGCCAGAACATTCGTAAATGAGTAAAGTGAAACTAACATACTCAAGTAGGGTATCAGCTTAAAGATATTTTTTTATTTTAATTAATATGCCATTAGATTTAAAAATAAACAATTAAAAATCATGGTAAAACAGTCCAAGTATCGTGGCGAGGCCGTAGGCTGAGCTTCCTCACAAGTCCGCAGAACGAGGTGCAC
>JAQJVL010007577.1:0-23334 GCA_035578905.1 Stictocephala bisonia
TTTTCACTTGGTATTTATGATTGGAAAAATAAAAACATAGTCAGAGTTAATGAAAAATAAATACAAATAAAACTAGTTTAATGTGAGGGTAACAAAAGAGTAATTTTGGTAAAAATAAATTTATTGAGTTAAATTTCCTTAAAAATTTTTTAATTCGTGTTACAGTCACACACAGAAATTTTAAATGATATAGTGTCATTATGGCGGGAAGTTTTCAAGTTCTGTTCAAGTCACTGAGTGTGTGGTATTTTAAATTTTGTTCAAAAAATCTGTTCCCTCACACACAAACGCTTCTGGAATGTCGAGATGGAAGGCACATTAGTGTTTTAGGGCAACTCAACGCAATTTTGTTTCTTCAAACCACGTGAAGAAAACACTCTACCAACGTTTGTAAACAATTAAAATATTAACATAATAAGTAAACACCAATATAAATTTCATGTAGTAAATTAAATAGTTAATGTTAGTTAAATTTGTTAGTCTATTTATTCTAACGTGGTTATGAACTATCGTAATTATTACAAAGAAGTACTAGTCAAAAATGAAAAGTGCTCTTTGAGGCTTGAGAGGAGATAGAATAATTGATAATGTATTATTGTTATTAAATTCTTGATATTTAAAATCACCAATTATATATAGTGATTCTTCCATCGCTCAGCACTAGGTTGGTTAAGTTAGCATAAGATAGTTAGGTTAGGTTAGTAAGGCTTACGTTATCGAATAATATTTAATCAAAACTAACCTAACTTAACCTAACCTAAACTAGAACTAAAGCCATGATTTAGATTCAATATTATAGGTCATAAACTTATTCGTGTTTACAATATAATGCAATGATAACAAGTGTGATATCTATTGTACAATCAGTACAATTTATATCGATTACAAATGCCACTATCAGTGTTTTAATAATATTTTTTTTGAGGACCGATATGGAACTGAAGTCTTTTATTTATAAATGTTGTAAATAATACTAACACCACTTATAGGGCCTATTACTGTGAATTGAGTTGTCCTCAAGTTTTCATTATCTTCAAGGCGATCAACATGCACTTAGTCTACTCACTTACAAAACATTTATTCTGCAAACAGAGGAATAAACCTGACACTTTGATTGGCTGGCACGCGAAACTATAACCTAAGTAATGACCCTGAATATGTCCAATTACGACAGTGAAACTATGGAAATTCTGGCAATTCTTCGAAAACCGTATCTAATTTTCCCGTATATTATGACAAGGTAAACATATTATGAGTTTCTAACTTGAGAGAATGCCAAATAAGAAAAGGAATCTTTTTGGAATGTCTCCGCATTTGGTAAAGATTGCCTACCAAATCTAGAACTAAACTTATAAACAATGTCTTTGATTTCGGTTACATGGTTTTGACACAAAAGAGAATAATAAGCATCATCGCTTTAATTATCAATCGGTGCCTTCTGGTATTTAGGTTAAGTTGTAAGCTTCTCCACCATGGCTTGTTAGATTAGGTTTGGATATATTAGATTAGGTTAGGATTAATTAAATATAAGTTGACGTGTTAACTGCTTACATATATACATGTAAACTTTCAACTTCGTTTGACGATTATTATTGCTAACCAAACGCGGAGACATTTCCGTTAGGTTAGGTTCGGGGCGTTGGAATAAATTAGTGAGATTTATTGCTGTTTCGAAAATGTATTACACTTTAGATCCAAATTGTTCACAACATTACAGAATATTGTAGCTGCTTTAGCAACTTGAGAAAAATATTGAAGATCATTAGCCTTGTTAATTTTTAACTGTTTCTCCGACATTCCATAGCAAGAAGAAACTAAAATAATAGATTCGACTAATATATAATTACTGTTTGTCGCAAGAACAGACTAAGATTTGATATCGCTTAGAAAATTCAAATGATTTCTGCAGTCCCTAAAATTGGATTAGGTATAGAGTCTTAAAACATACAGAAGAAAGAAACATAGGTCGCATCCAATAGTGTGTATCGAGTAGTTAGTTCTCTGTGGGGATGGAAGGACCAGCACCGTTGTCAGCCCCTCCATTATCCTCGATGATAAACATATTAATTAATACTACATATTTGTAAAGGTGTTCATTAGTTGTAATCTATTTATAACTGTCCCTGATGCGTCCGCTGTAGCCATACGAAGCGATCTGTGTTGTTTTTCTCTATGATAAAACAACTAAACCAGTTGATGAGTTGCTCTATATAAAAATGACGTCATAGCTTCCAATCAGACTGAAAATAAAAATTCAACCATCAAATAAACGAAACGTGACAAAACTAGGGCCACATAAGTATAGAATTACGATAACCTAAAAAAAGTGTCAAGTAAGTTTCTTTCCTAATACTGAATTTGGAAATGACGTGAGTTTCTGATAGTAATTTGAACTTAGAAGTTGTAGTCATTCCTAGTTCAAACAATATTTAAAAGTCTCTCCAATAAAATTATTTTTTTAATAATTATCTCCATGCATGTATTAATGGAGTCTTAACCAAGAGATATACCAAAGCTTGAGCAAAGAAATAAAAAAAAAAAAAAAAAAAAAAAAAAAAATTAAAAGAATAAAAAACTATAAATACACGGAGTAAAAAATAGTTAGGTTTTTACAGAGGCAAATATACTGATATTAATGAAAAGAGAACATATTACTTAGTTTTCCAGTAAGTTAAATTTCTTAAATGTTATAGAAAAAATGGAGTATAATTTCTTGGGTTTATGTGGTTTTTTTGTGTATAGGCTCATCAGGCGTGGTTATCTGCTTGTTTTTAAGTTATAAATTGTGAGAGTTTACTAGCTAAAAAATGTTCATTTTATGCTGGTATGATAATATCTTTTTTTACAAAGTGTACTTTATTAGGATATAGCTATCTCATCAATCCACTTTCATTCTATATACTTTGCATCGATACTTAAAAAAGAGAGCAGGAAGGCCACTGAGAGGGTGTTTAAAAATGCATAAGGGGAAAGTGACAGTGCATTACAAGAGTAATGCGTGTTATTATCAAGTTTTATGGCTGTCAGAAGTTAAACTGTTTAAACTTGAAACGCTCGGAGCTATTTGTAGTTAACTTGCAACATGTAAGGTGATTCCTCTTCAGTTTATTTAGACAGGCTATTTTTATTGTTCTCATAACTTTCTTTGAATCCTCTTTCAATAAATTAAAGTGACTTTGTGAAGTAAAAACCTTATCCTATTAATTATTGCTATTTTAGTGACAGATATATATATATATATATATATATATATATATATATACTGTATAAACAGGGTTTTAATATCTTAATTATTTAAGTTTATTTAATACGGTTAGTAAATAATAATAAGATAAAATTATTTGAATAATAATATCAAATATTAGTTTCACCTCTCCAACTTACATATATCATGTAATACGAGATCTAGTGTAGTACATGTTATATCTATTATTAGGAGGAGGAATTATTTCTATAAACATACATTTATAAAACTACAGAAAGACGCTTGTTATCTATGCTGATTTGATAAACCTTTGATTTAATATGAAAAAAATAAAAAGTTATAACTGTTAAAATATTGTTGCTCAGCCAAACTTATTTTGTCTTATAAATAATATAATAATAATAAAGTAAATAAATGAAACAACATTTATTATTTAATATTTAGTTATTTTTTGTACGAACAATTTATATCAACGATTTTCATTTAAAAGATAAATTTATCAAAAACAATGTTATATTAAAATATACTATGTATTATAAAGCTAGGAGAAAAAAACATTTTATTTTATTTTTAAATAAAGACATAACATCATGGTGTTTTTTAATCTTCGTGCTATAATGGCTCTTACCTCTGGGGGCGGGGGGGGGGGGTGAAAAAAACATCCACGCATCTGGTTCATTGTGGAAACGTCAACAATAAACATTTTACCATCCTTAATCTCCCTTTAAGGATTCCCTGATTATATTCACATCTGACTGTCACACTGGTTTTCACACATCAAGTGTTACTGGCAATGCTTTGATTAAGTTCTTTATACACTATACGATTAATCGTTTAAAACTAACTTTATTAACGTAATTCGACATATATGCAATATAAATGTACAGTAAACGCAATAAATTTGTACATATTTAACGTATTAATTGAAAATAATGTGATAATTGTTTTGCTTAATCCGGCAACTGAATTAAAAAATATATATTTAGGTCTTTACGAAGCTGGGTGTGCTAATATTTGAAGCTAATTTGAGCCACTTATAAAGCTAAATTATTATTGTCAAGACGATTTTACCAGATTGATACCAAAACAGCAAATAAATTAAAACAATACATAAATTAGTAAAAAGTCTCTACCTATGGGACCAACGGCCAAACGTGACTTAAGAACCACAGGAGCGGCCGGAAAAAACTGTTAGTGGTCATGTCGGGAATCGAACAAAATTAAAAGTGAAAACTGTAAAACAAAAATAATCTTTTAAAGGAACCAAAAGAGTTAAATGTGAGAAATGACATTTTACTGCTCTAATATCATTTTAATAACAAATTTTCTACTCCGTTCTGTCTGTAATCAGATACATACAGGCTTATACTTTAAAAGCCTATTTTTTCAGTTAATACGAACTATTACAAAAAATTATCATTTAGAACACCAATAATGGATAATTTATGAGATTGCTCAGAAAGTTTACAAACCACTTAGCGCTTTATTCAAGTTAGACGTGTCTGAATTAGAGATGCAAAATACAAATGGCTTAGCCTGGAGCAATTTTAATTTGAATATAACTGAACTGAGACGAAGTTTGTACCGCAATTCAAAGAAGATAATACTGCTTATTTACCTATAGAGCTAAGCCTCTGACGGAACTATCAGCTTTAATGTATTCTTTTGGAACATTTTAGTCTTATAATTGAATGTTGTTATTTTGGAACATAGTTTGTTATAAGAAATTAACAAATAGATTAAAATGGTTTGAACCTTCTGAAGAATAGAAAAATGTATTTATGATAAATACAACCCACTCTTGATTAACTAAGTACAATTAGCTCGTATTTATGCTTAACAGTGTCATGTTGTACCGCATAAAGTAAAAAAGTGATATAAATATTGGAGTAGATTATGTTTTTTACCATGCATGGAAATTTGCTCAGGCTTGTCAAACAACGCTGTTAGAAAGCTGAAGCACAGATAACTAACATTACATAGATTGCTCAAGGTATAAAGAAAGTTACTTTGCGCTGTTTACCTAGGACACGCATCTGCATTGTTATAACGTACGAACTTATTAAGAGAGTATACCGTTCTTATAGTAGTTCTGGACATATACAGATTGTTTGTGGACTAGTACGGTCTGGCAACCACGCTCGGACCACAAACGCTCGACGCGCTGCAAAGCGGACAGTTCACAAACTAGATAAAACAGCACTGTTAAGCATGAATACGAGCTATTTGTACTTAGTTAATCAAGGGTGGGTTGAAGTTATCATAAATGCAGGTGACGTCTGGTCAACATTTTTCTATTCTTCAGAAGATCAAAGTTACATTTTCTCAAATCAACCAAAAACATAGCACTAATGATGTCCCTTAAAATTTTTTGCACATTAGCTGATTTTAACGATATAAAACTTGACAGATTCTTGAATAAATGTATTACGTTGAATGTTTATTTCTTTTTCCGATTTGTTTGTGTTCTCGTTTTAACTAATTTTTGAAAATAGAACGTGTATCAGGACGATTAAAATAAAATTTTACCATGCAATTAACATTATGAATTAAAATACCTACAAAATAACGTATAATAGATATTTTCATTGTAAAAAGTAGGAGTATGGTTTAAAATTATTGGCCTTTTAGTGAGTATATCCAAGATTGGCATTCACTCCAGATTTAATTTTAATCGGTGGTTGAAGATTAAACTAAAGTATATTACACATTTTAAGACTTTATTTATGCCATTTGGAATTGTTTTCATAATAAGCAGAGACTAATGGGAACAGAAATAAGTTTAACTAATATAACGGTCTTAATTAGAAAAATATCAATATAGGCAATATTTTAGAACGAATCATAACTACAAATAAGCTCTAAAATGCAATAAGGAATTGAAACACAAAAAGTCACAGTTTATATGAATAATATTCACTCCCATCAAGTCTGGAGCGGTCATAAGTTAAACTGGAGTTAAGCTATTTTCAACTGGAGCGCCTGGAGTCAACTCATTTGTATGCTGGAGATGGAAATTCAGTTTGACGTAAAGTGCTTTAACTTCATATTTCCATTACTCAATTTTACATAAATGTTAGATATATTATAACATTTTATATAGGAGAATGTAAGTTATTTTCCTATAATAGGCTAAAGTCTGAAACTCTCATTAGCAATTAGACTATGAAGTACCTGTTTAAGTGTATAATAAGCTTAACTTAATGATCTGATAATATTAACATTTATACTTAATTAGTGTTCAGCAATACACAGACAGTTGTTATTGGAATACTATGTATATATATATAACACAACTGATCAAGACGTTTTAAATACATTGGACACTAATTAAAGTCGAATTTTAACATTTGTATTAAAAATATAACGTTATTAAAATAGTTATTGCCTTGACACCCTTGGACCCAGTCTTCAATACATTGACCACAAACATAGCGCCTGCTCCATGATTAACAGCGACACGTTGATTTCTGTATTTTGTTGACTACCACCTTTGTAGCCCGTCGAACGTTTGTGGACTGAGCGCGGTTGTCAGACCGTGCCAGTGCACAGTTTATTTTAGAGGACCAAAACTGGTGTGCTACTAGTGATGTGTCGTTTTTAAGATCGATTTAAAAACTCACATAGGTTTTCTTTATATCATGAGTGATCTGTGTATTGTTAGCTATTTGTGGCAAGTTTTATTCAATAAAGTTCTTTACGCAATTTTTTCCACATAATTAAGTACTTAGCGATGTATGTAAAATGGTTTAAAGATACATGATTATTTTTTGTTTAATGGCTTTTAATTATTGGGGAACATTACAGAGAAACACTGGTTGGCTAATTTTATTGAATATCAAATAATTACAATTACACAACAGATTTCAACATAGTAATGCAGTGCTCAAAGTATCATTAATTCCTAATCAGCTGGATATTGCTTTTGTATATTACAAGTAAACTATCACCTATGTACCTTTTTCACAGTTCAATTTTGAAATACATTTTAATCAATAAGCTCTAAACATGTGAAATGCCTATATTCCAGGTAATTGATATGGTTAGTATTAAAACTTTTTATCTGCCCATTTTTACAATTTGCATGTAAATGTCATCCCAGCCGGATCACGAGGGGGATAAAACATCCGACCAGATAATTTCATGAGCCAAAACACCACCAATAAACAGTTCACCCTTCATTTATCCTTTATTCATGTTATTCACACTAAGTGATAAATTAGTTGTTTATATAAAAAGACGTTAACTAAGACTGCTGAGGTAACTGATGTATATATAAACAATCATATCATAATCGGTAAACAGCGTATAAACTGTATTACAAGGTTTGTCGAAGTATTTTGGATTTGTCTATGTTCACATTAGTACGTGCCATCACAACTTAGTCATCATGCAAAATATGTTACATTCTAATCCACCCCAAGGAGATGAAAGTCTAAATAATTTAACCTTAAACTTTCTTATTTTCAGAAATTTACTGGCCAGTTCACGTGAATCAAAAGTCTGTGCATGATTTTTGTTTAACGATCTGACAGTTCTGTTGGGAATCGAACTTTAGAACTTACACTCTACAGTCAACTTACACTATGTGTTAGCCATTACAATTTAACTTAATTTGAAATTAAATCTAGAAACTTAATACACTTAAACTGTATATTTTAAGTAACATTATAAATAACAGACTCACAAGTTTTAATCATTTGTAATGTACACTAATGACACTTAGTTAATTCATCCAAACCCAAGGAAGGGGAGTAAATAATTCGATGCAAACAAATTATTCAACAGGTTACGGTAAAGAGAACGTCTGGACAATTACGAGGTTTAAATGTTAGACACACAATCTTCGCAGACCTTTCTGTACACTAAGAAGGGATTTACAATTCATTATCTTCCATGGAGTTGAAAATTTGAATTTCAGTCCCGCAATATTTAGTTATAAATAGTAAATTCAATTTAGACTTGTTTTAAAAGAGAATTGGCCAAGAAATCACACCTTTATTATAATTATGGGAACCATACTATAAATTGGTTCAAAGATTTAATGTTTACTATAGAAAATAACAACTACTGTTAATTTAATAATCCTAATTTGATATATGTATATATATATATATATATATATATATATATATATATATATATATATATATATAAGAATTATAAACAAGAAAAACAAGCAGACATACGATACAACACACTTAATTTTTTGTAGAAAAAAAGAAAAACATTTTTGATAACTAAAATATTTTGAGCTGGATTTAAGAGTACTATCATTATTATTTATTTTTCTTATAATTAAAAGTTGCTGGAGGCTCTGCTGGACGGGGGGTGTTGCTGGAAGGTGTAAGATCATTGAGTGGGGATCTGTTTAGCATCTTCTACAGTAGGGGAAGGGTAGGGGGAAATTAAAAATACCAATCGTGTCTGCTTGTAACATGAATGGGACGGGATATGACCTGCAACAACTATTTTACTCAGCAGCAATACGTGAGTGTTATGATACATTTTAAAAGTACGATTTACAAAGATTAACACAGATATTCTACTTGTCGTTATTTTATGGTTAGTGTCAAAATTAATTAATTTCATTTTTTTAAGAGAATGATTTTAAAATGACTGGAGCCAATTAGATTAATGGTATTATAGTAACTGTCTGAAAATATGTTTAGTAATAAATCATAACATTTAAATATTTGTATGTATTGAAAAATTTAAAATATTTGTATCATTTTAGTGGATTATCCGACTATTTCTCTGTATTTAATTCCTTTTTTTAACACAAATACTTAGGGATTTATTTAAAACATCCAAACATATTGCATATTTTACAGTTTACTTAAATCCTAAATTTAATATTCTTGAATAAAAAGAAAGTTAATATAATTATATTGCTTAACATATTTATTTGATCTGTGTTTACATTTGTTTGTCTCGTCTACATTGTTGGAGTCAACTCGTGGTTTCTTCAATAGTTCACTTATATTACTATTGATACTAAATAAATTATGTAACCTTTAAACATTTATACAAAAGGCCTTTAGTTGAAACTTTCCTTTATAAAAATCAAAATCAACGCATTTTGAGAATATCAACCTTGATGAAAAAACCCTAATTAAACACGCAATTCTGCATTTAAATAAAATCTCATAACTAATAATTTGTATGGGTGTTCAACAATCTTGATATTATACTTTAATCAATTAATTAAGCAATACTGTTATAACTATTTTCTGAAAACACCACAATGATTAAATTTTCATGGAAATATTAAACTTTAAATTGCAATCCTTTATGTTCAATTTTATGCCGCTAAATCCACAAAGCCACAACATACATGAAACATTGTTTAAAGGGCTCCTGTGACGTCATGAAGGCCTTATACTGTCTATTTGCTACCTATTTACTGGCATTGTACATCAGGACGGAGCCCAGCTCAGACTGGCAAGTAGATATTTTAGTGCTACCGGATATTTGTACACAATATCCTGTACAAACATTCCCTTTACATATACCAAACAAAATTATACTAAGAAGTTTTATGATTATATATTCAAAAAGTAGTTAAAATAATGTATATTGACGAACAGAAGCTAATAAAAAATAATAACAATAAAATAAAAAGCAAAAGAAAAAAAGAAAATTAAAATTTGTTTTTGAATCATAAATAATATTATTTTATTTCTATACAAAAATTAACAAACCAAATATTTCAAATAATAATCATCATATAAGATTAACACGTAAATAAAACAAATTTTATAAAATAAAGTCATAATATAACGTATAGTAAAAATTATTCATAAAATAATAACTTAATAAAACAATACCATAATTAATTGAAAATACAAAAACACTAATATGAATAATACTGACATTATTTCTTGGGATATGACATAGAGCCACATATGCGAGGTGTGATTCGGGGTTAAAATAAACGCTGTCTTAAAAACATTAGCTATTCAATTCATTACTTCCCGTAAACAAGCAAAAGCTATAAATATACATGCATGTTTTAAACGCGTCTGAGGAATAGGAAGTTGTAGCACTCCATATACGTGTTTGTTATAAATAATATATTTATAACAAACAGAATAAACAAAAGAAAACAAGAACAGTGTACGTTTTATCCATTAACGTAATCTTTTCAATATATTAGTAAGTTAAATGAATTGACATATTTCACTACTTATACGCCCAATATTATTAAGTGTTTAATTCAACGTTTAAATTTATTAATTAGTTATTTCATATATTTGTAGTTGTTTATGTTCAAAATATCACCTTCGTTTTTTATAAAATAAAGTCATTTATAAACACATAAATAATTAAATGCCTAACAATCTAAATTGTACTACCATATTCTTAATATCAAATACCATTATTTATTTCAAATTATATTGCTATATGTTTAACATTAAATATTTTCAGTTTTGAAAAATAAACTCATTTTTCCTGTAGTCACGACAACGTCATTATGCACAGAACTATATTTCGTGTAACTTTGTCTGCACCTAAAAAACATTATAAAAACTATTATTTTGCCATTGACAATTAAAAAAGATGCACATTTTATAGCACCAGCTCTCTTTTCCAGGGAACTCTACCCAACAAATGTTATATTAAATAGTCATTAAAAATAAAAATCAACTAACAAAACATAATGTGTAATCTTGCTAATAATAATGTACAAATATTATATATTTTATAAAATAATTAAAATATATCAGGCAAAAGAACTGGGGCTTCCAGTGAATAGAATTTTCTTAGATATATAAAACAAAAAAACTGTGCTATAGTTAGAATAACTAAGTCAGTATATAACAATATTATAAATGGCGTAGTAATATTGTACAGCATATATCAATAATGGGAGAGTTCTAAGCCCGTGCCTTAATGTGAAAGGCAAACTCCGTTCCGCGCCACATCTGGGCCTGGAATATTGTCTCAGCGGATTTCACACTAGACAGGACTGTTTACTATTATTGCACAGTCCCTTTGTTATCCCGCCACATCATTGTTGTCTTTGGAATAATATGGCTAAAGCAACAAGAACGAAGACAGAATATTTTAAGAAATTAGAAGGTGACTTGAAAAAGTAAAATTTTTTAAAATATGAAATTTCCCATATGATAATCAAATATTTTTGATTAATCATCATCATAAATATATTTGTGAATTTCCGTTTACTTTTGTATGCAAAATTTTTATCACAGTAGATTCGAACTGAATTCCTAGGAATTCTCTTTTGTGGATATGCAAATTATTCTTTTTTAAAGGTATACGTACCTTTCTATGAATAGACAAAGATCCTTATCAGGTTCTAGGTCAGAGGATTAATATTTAGTTTTAACTTGAAATAAGTTCTAAAAATTAATTAGTGATAAAATAAAAAACATTTTTTGATTGTATTATACAGTATGTCAAACATTTGTACAACGATTATTGGTTAACCTGCTTCATAAGAAATTAATTGGTTTCAGTATATAGTCCAAGAAAAATTAAAATATATAAAAATGTATTTACAAAACATAATAATTGACTGGAATATACAATTACAATGTACAAATGTACAATTAATAGCAGAAACTGTAAGATACACAGTTAATAAATGAAAATTATTAAATATATTAGGTAAAACATATTAAATGTCATTGTTGAAATTAATTGTTCATGTGCAAATTAGTAACAATAATTAAATAATTTAATTCTATGTTATTTTATTAGATACTTTTTATTTAATACACACAGTAAACAATAATTATTTCGTTATCTATTTAGCTGATACAAACTTGGTCCTATTACCAGGATGGCTTGAATCAACTCGAACGTAAAAGCTTAAATTAAAAAGTCCTTTGTAGAAGCCCCGTTTAAGTTATTTATTGAGAAAATCCACCATGAAACAGAAAATATAGCACACAACATCTAAATATGTATATTTATGGAATATATTGGAATACTCTTATAAAATTCCTAATATTTTTTGTGATAATAATCTACCGAAAATATAGACCTAAGAAAAAGAATCTTATGGTCTATAGAATTAATTCCTTCAATGCATAGCAAAACATCTCAGCTGTATAATCGTATTTCCATATATCTCGTATAGAAACATATCTTTCCAAAAGTTTGCGATTGAACGGCTTCTTTCTTCTTTTTCTATAAGGCCATTTTGTGATGATCAGTGTACTTCAATACAAAATACAACTTTGTGGTTAGTTAGATAAGTGAACATTTAATACTGTTTTATTCTGTTGGGAGTCCTTAAATATTGAATCGTAATACTGTAGATCAGGAGAGTTCCAATTTGCCAAACTAACTTTATGATCGTAATAGATAAGGAAGATTTGAGTTTCAATCGGCCAACTAATTTTACGATCGTAATAGATCAGGAGAGTTCCAATTTGTCAAACTAACTTTATGATCGTAATAGATAAGGAAAATTTGAGTTTCAATTGGTCAAACTAATTTTACGATCGTAATAGATCAAGAGAGTTCCAATTTGTCAAACTAACTTTATGATCGTAATAGATAAGGAAGATTTGAATTTCAATTGGTCAAACTAATTTTACGATCGTAATAGATCAGGAGAGTTCCAATTTATCAAACTAACTTTATGATCGTAATAGATAAGGAAAATTTGAGTTTCAATTGGTCATACAAATTTTGTAATCGTTATATATAAGGAAAGTTTGTCAGTTTGACCAATAATTATTATGTACCAGTATGTTAGTTTAATTTTATAATTAAAGTAACTTTAAGAGTAAACTTAAAAACAAAAAAGGGAAGCAAATATTTACTAAAATCTCGGTGTTTAAATTTATTGCAATAAAGTTTGCAAACGGCACGTGTGGATGACATGGAAAAGGCGTGTGATGAATGTGTTGCCAGTCGTAGTTGGGAAAATACTGCTTGCAGAAAAAAATTCACCTTACTTAAAATCAAATGAAAAAAAAACACCGAATATACTGTATTACTAAGTATGTTAGAAATTGTATTTCTTAATGGTACACTCTATCTATACAGTTAATAAGATAGTTCAATCGACTATTCAAAACTATAATTCCTTAGTAATAAAATATTATTTTTTGTACTTTTTCTCTTTGATAAAGTAAATATGTTGTATAAATTTGTTATTAGAACAATCAACTTAAAGGTTAAGTGTAAAAGAAGTTAAGTATAGCTCCTATTTGTGTCCCTTATATAAAGACCATTGCCATTTCATTTCTATTTTTCTTTACTTGGTCATATTTCTAAGCCCAGATGTTATATTATTTCACGCTAGAACCATAATTCACACAAGCAATTACAAGTAATAATACATTTGAGTTTTTTTTTAGTAAACTTAGATACTATATATACCTACACAATCAATATTGTGGATATAGAACCAACCAACTTCAACCCCACATGATTATATGATGCATACCTATTCATTTACTGACAGTACTAAGCACTAACACTCATGGTATAGGTAAAACTGTGCGCATCGTTCAATTGGAACAGGCATATGTTATGATGGTTCATGCGTGTGGAGATGCCTTAATAAATATAAATTGACACAGAGAAACGGCACAATTCAAACACCAGTGATACTCCTCTGTTGTGTGGACTGTGGACTAGCATGGTTTGACAACCACGTTCAGTCCACAGACGTACGACGAACTGCACAGCGGACAGTCCACAAAGTACAGAAAGCAGCGTTACACTGTTGGGCATGGAGACGAGCAATCTGTATTTAGTTAGTTAGGCCTAATCCATGGACCTCACTAGTTTTATTGCTTCGATAAATAGTACTACTAATTTTCTTTCAGGTTGATGACGTAATCTGTGTTGTATGACTACAATGTTTTACGATTATGCTAACATATATTATGTCAATAATAAAAGTTTTGCTAGAAAGATTCTGAATATGGGAAACCAAGGATTTCCAACGGTAATTTAGGAACAATCTTACTAAAATTACAACAATCAATGATCATAAAATCAACATTTCTTTACAAACCTACAACATCCATTTTAGGTAATTAAATGTATTTAACATTTTCTAAGCTAAATGACGAATTAGTAGCGATTTTGATATGGCCTAGAGTTAATGTAGTATGAAAACACGAGCTAAAATACGCAAGTTTAAACGACATGACGCTTCGATATGATTAAGTTTGAATTGGTCATAAGCTAATCTGGAGTTTACATTATTTTCAACTGACGCTTCTGGACTTAAGGGGCTAACGCGCACTGGCCCGATCACGACCACGACCACGACTCAGATTGGTCGGGCCCGACCAAACTTTACATGGGTTCAAGTGTAAAGACGCGCATTAGGCACTCGGGGTCTGGTCGTCCGACCAAAGAAAGACGGAAGGGTTTTGTCGGAGCCGATTGGCGTGACGATCACTGCATACGGTAGGAACCCCGACCCTGACTTGGTCACTAGTTCCTCAGTAGTTTTGAACGATCTACATACTACAACAGTGTTTTACACTAACATTTTTATTTCTGCGATTAAGGACCGGACGTCCTTATATAATTTATCGTTAGAAGACTATTTAAATAGAATGTAAAAGAAGGAAATGTGGCAAGAGATTACAATGATGTTTGTAGGCAGTGAGTGCAGCTCATTAAAGGAGCAAACTGATTCATGTAAATACAATTTTACTGTTTGTGCTTATGTCATTTTTCCTTTGTTACTCCATCAAAACAATTACTTATATTTATGAAACAATGAAGGATATCTGTCGAACACATTAGGATCATTATATTTTCATGATTCAGAATAAACATAATAATGTTGTTACACATTAAGTTAACGTATTAAGAAAGTAGTTGTAAGCTCAAGATCTACTTACCAAATTCATTTCTAAACAAAATAGTCCTCCCTGTAAGTAAATAAAATAATTGTACCAGGGGTAGTATTATTTAATTTATTAATAATGTAACTATTGGTCCATTTATATTTTTTATTCATAATCTGCAAAAGTGTGTGTTATTTATTTCTGAAGTGTAAATAACTTTTTTTTTAATTGTTACATCAATTTCTCAACTGAAGCATTCAGAGTCGGAGTCGTGGTCGTAGTCGGGTCGTGCTCTTGGTCGGACTAGCCACAACCAGAATTGTCGGAGTCGTGATCAGGGTCGGGCTAGTGTGCATAAGGGCTTAACTCATTTGTATTCTGTAGACGGGAATTTCGCTTGACGAAAAGATTCCCAATTTTTTATTTTCTTATTGTTTCTTTAGTTGTTACTTTTATAACTTTCACACCATAAAAATAATGTCTTAATTACTCAAGCTTATAAAGACATTTCGTATCTCCAAAATTTTTATTATTTTCTATGAGATAATGAAAATGAAGCTATTGTTATTTTTGTATCAAACAATAATAATTTAGTTATTTTAGTAATTGTATCATAGAAATATACTTTTATCGTCCATTTTGTTTATACGCTGTAGGAGTGTCATGGGGATCGTCAGTAAGTTATACACTACTGTATTTAGACAAGTTATGATATACATAGTAAGTAAATTTATACAGTTTTATAAAGTTCGTAATTAGTAAAACTGTTCGTATTTTGAACAAAAAATCCCGATCTTAAAACGCAAGACTTTTCACCTCTGCATTTTTACAATTTGTATGCAAATCCTACCCTAGCCGTATCACGAGGGCTATAAAACTGCCGGCCAGTTCAGTTTTATTGAGGGAAAATATCAACAATAAAGATTTCTTATGGCTGATATCGTACTTATCACGTTATTATTTTTTTGTATAAAACACTTCTCATGGTTATAAATTTTCAAGTAGAAAACTTTGAGTGACGTTTTTTTATAAAAATTAACCTACTTAAATGCAGTTGTAAAAATTTACTATAATATTGTGTAATTAATACGAGATAACTATTAATCGTATAGGAAATGTTCATGAAACAAATTGATAACCTTACCTCAAGAATCCTGGCACCAGAAAAGAACTACTGCATTTTCACTCACCTGAAACAAAAAAAGACTAAATAAGAACAAATATATACATATACACACATATACCTCTTTATAATAATTGTACGTAAATGATACATAAAACACCCCTTAGTCGCCACAGATATTCTAAATTCTCAATTTGTTTCTTAAACTCAATGTTGGTAAAAACATCGTGTTTTAGTATCAATAAATGTGAACCAGTGGTTAAGGCTTCGGCCTGCGGAGGGCACTGCCCAAAGTAAGAATCCCCAACTGAGCTTACACTCAGTACTTTAATCGTCGAAAAGGTCCACGCACAGGCCTGCAAGCCCATGTGAACTGTTGAAAAATGTTGAGACATAAAGAATCACTGTCTGAGAATAAACCTGTGACTCGTGGACGCACACGTTAGATGTTTTTACCTTCTTACTAGAAAAAGTCTTGTTGTTTCAGTCAAACTGATCGACTAATTGTAATTTTGGACAGTGTAATTAGGATGACAAAATCAACAGTTTATTTATTTCAAAGATTATGAAACTGTAAAGTAAATTTCCAGTATGATTCCTTTCTTTCCAACATATTATAATATAAATCAGACAAGGAGAATTGAAGAGCGATTCTCATAAAGTTCTCATCATTTTTTAAAAAAATTATTTAAAAATAATGTTTTAACTAGCACATTAAACAATTGCGAAAATTCATCCATTACTTTAATACAATACAAATATAAAAAGGAACATATATTATATGGAATTGATTTTAATAAATCACGCAGACCGGAAAGATATACTACAAAGGAAAAGCTCAATTACACAAGCATTTGTATATTTTGTTACTGATTATATTGTATTATATCTGCATTGTATGACGTTTCGGTTGTTTTTCATTTGCCAACATGTATTAAATTATTAATGAAACTATAAAATGCATACTATAATCTTTCCCAAATTAACATGAAGTATGGGAATCGTTATAATTAGTTTTAACAACTAAATTGTGTTTTTTCACAGAACTTCGTTAATTTTGTTTTTACAAAAATGTAATTTCACAACTGTACCGGGTCGTTTTGACCGGTACATTTTTTTTTCGTCGTGGTCTGCCAGGCTGCCTGAGATTCGCCCGTGCCCGGCGTTTCGCTTACCTTGGTGGCCGTTGGCTCGGACTCGGTCGTTCCGTGTTCCAGCCTTTGTCTGTCAGGTTGGCCGTCATTTTGCCTTTGGCTCTGCCTGCTGAGGTTACAATGATCGGCTAGAGACTCTAAAACGTAAGTGTTCATTTGTAATTTCTAATATCTAATCACCCTTTTGGTGAAAATACTTTGTTTCAATAATAATCTGCGTTATTTGTCATTTTCAGGGTTTTGTTAAAATTGTATTCTTTGTCTAGATATTGGTTAACCTAGGTTCGAGCCATGTGCTCAATGTTACCTTTTTAACATTAATTGCTTTATTATATCTGGTTTTATATTTAATAATAGTTTTGTATAATGTTTTGTTGAGCCTTTTTCAGTTGGAGTTACCGATTTACCATCTTTTTGTTCATTGACAATAACCTAGCCTATCTGTGTAGTTTGATTTTCATGTATAACATTTTGCTCCTGTATCTATAGCCTAGTTTTCAGTTTGTCATTTTTTTGTTCCATACGTCTTTTGTATTTTGTTAAATTGTAATTTGGTTTAAATTATTCATAGCCTAAAGTTAATCTTTCACTGTCTTGTTTGCTCCACTCATGTTCTTGTTTGTATCTTCATGTTCAGTTTTGCGAAATCATGCACCCTTATATTTAGTTGTTATGTGTACTATTTTTGTTGTTGTGGCTGGACTGTTTTTAATGTGCTGTGGTGTTGCCTTGCAGTCCAGGGTCCTTGAGTAGGACGTTTCACCCTCAGCCTGTCGTCCGGGCAAAGTTCCACCTTCCACACTGCGAGCCTGGCCTGGGGACCATGTGATTGAGCGAGCTGTGCCCTCTCTGCCCTCCCTACATCTTTGGGTAGAAGTCTTCAGTCCTCAGGTCAGTGCATTCCATGTTTTTGTTTCCCGGCGGCTGAGCTGGGGGTTTTGATGTTTGATATTTACAAGAAAAAAAGTGAAATATAAAGAAAAAGAAAAAAAGGTGCCAAACTATTCATTGAGGCCTAGGCCTAAAGACTGAAAAGTTTATGAAACAGCCATGGGGACTTTTACGGGTTTTTAATTAAAAAAAAAGAACTTTTAGAATACACAAAGAACTTTGGATGTTCATCTTTATTGTTATTTAGTTTAATTAGTTTATTTGTTGTTATATTTTTTAGATTTTATATTAGTTAGATCCCTATGGTTAAGTATGTTATTTCTTTATGTGTTTAGGCCTAGTGATTGTTATTTATTTTTTTTGTTAAGTGTATTAGGGGGGTTTGGAAGTGAATTTTTACTCGAACGGTACCGTGTTATATTTTTTTTTTTTTTTCAATTGTTTAATTTTTTAAACGTTCACCAAAAGGGCATTATTGTACTTTTGCTTAACTTCTAATTCGGAGCTGCCCAGGGATTCCGGCTTACTCCCTGGACTCGGTGGAATCATGGGATGTGGGGCTAAATTGCCGGGATTATTTGAGGTTATCAAAATTGTTCCTAAATTGGTCACTTTTAAATTGTTAATAAATTTGTCTTACGTTTTGGGGGTCTCCGGCTAAACTGCAGATAGGCCATGTAATTGTTAATTGTTAATTCTGGTATTTGTAGGGTTTGTTGTTTTGTAGCTTTTGTATTATTTTCTTGTTAATTTAGTGTTCTTGTTATTTATTTAAGTGCAAATTAAAATTGTGGCCTTCTGCCGTTTTTTGATTAATTAATAATTGCTTTCTTGGTAATAAAGTAGTTTTGCTCAGCTGCCGAGTTTATTTTGACCCTCCAACTGCCACCCGTGATCCCATCGCAGGTGGAACCTTGTTTTGAGCCATCCCCCCAGTTGGCACGCTTTCCAGCTTTGGTGGGGGGGATGGGTCTCACAACAAAATATAAGCTATTTATTAAAAATGTTAGTTGTATTTTACTTTGTTTGATGTTAGGGTTTCATATTTAGTACTTAGTCACTCAATAGTTCCTTTTATTAGCAAATTCCACAAAAGAAAACTTAAGTATAAACAATCACTCCTGAACCAATATAGATTTAAAATTTCAATTTCAATTAATGTTGGATGCGTAAAAGTTTCAATTTAGAACGGCGATGTAGATTGACTAAACAATTCTAAACAACCTATTCAGAGTTGGACAATAGAAGCTTTCAAGTAATTGAGACACAATTAATTCACCTCAAGGAAAAAGGGAGAGAAATAATTTAAAGAAAACAAATTGTCCAACAAACCCAGAGAAAGAGAGAACATCTGTTTGCTTGCGACCCACCGACAATTAACGTGATTTAAATGATAATTAAACCTGATTTCCACAGACCTTCTTGTAAATGTATTTTTAAATTTATTACCTTCGTTCCTTTCAAAATGTTAACGTCATAAGTACACAATGTTTATTCATAAAAGTAGTTACTGCCATTTATGGGGTAATTTATGGTAAAAACTCCCGAAATAAATAGTTTAACTACAATTCATTTGATACGAATCCGAATAATGTAATGTAATATTTTACAATATTCTATCGCATTACATTATATTTTCACTATCTAATGCGTGACATGATAACTAAATTTTGCTTCAAGATAAGAAGAAATGCTTCTGAAGGCCTGCGACATTCACGACATACATTGAGCCTAAATCGCATTATCTTGCACAACTTTTTAGTGGTCATAGGTATTTCAACGTTCTCTGCAGAAGGTCCGGAGGGAGGTGGAACCCATCAAGTGGGTGGAACAAGGGGTTGGTGTGGGTAGCAAAGAAGGTTAATCTCAATCAACTTTCAAACGTGACTCAAGGTTCTGAGGGCTACAACTTATAGTCAAGTGATGTGTCAAACGATCCAGGTTACAGTTGTATGCTGACGAGGGTTGCTTAGTGGACATTCCGTACTGCCAACATCACAAAACCACATTTATTGTATTTACTTATAACTAATAACGAATAATAATTTAGAAAGTAAGTAAAATTACTCAACAAATTATGTATAGCCTTTAAAAATATAGTTTGAATTTTGCAGTACAACTGATTAAGTAAATGGACTACACGAGGCTGTTATTAAAAGTTAAAATAATCAAGCTTTATCTGTAATAAGCAAGTAACTAATTCTCTTTAAAAAATCAAACTTTTTCAAAACACCACTCTTACAACCAAACAATCAGAGAGTATAAAAATAGTACTATTTTAACAACTTAATTGAATAAATGAATTTATTTCCAACTAATAATGACAATTATCCATTTACATAGTAATTATTTGAAAATTAACTGGCCACTATATCGAGTTATGTGACCAGTTTGAGTAAAAAAAATATATATATATTTTAAAAAATAGCATTAATTAATTAAGCCTAGCAATACATATAATTGCATAATAGAAGACACACAATCGCCATCTGCAGTGTTCCTGAAAATATAAATTTAATTAAAGTATAAAAGTAATCTAAAACTATAGACACAAATAATTCAAAAACGTGAACAAGAGAGTTGTACATGTATTTTATGACAATGGCTTCTAGTAAAGAACAAAACAAACAAATCATTTTATGATATATCAATATTAAAATAACTTATATGCAGTGAAAGCCAAGTAGTTGGTTTTTTACAAAAAGTTTTCAAATTAACTGCATTTTTAATATCAAGTGGAAGAAAATTAAAAAATGTTGGTCCTTAGTAGGCAAGTGAACGTTTAAAAATGACTTTGTTTACTTTTGGCAGTTTGTAATTTTAGTTCTGTATAAATCTTGTTGTATAGTATAAGTTAGTGTTCCTTATGTCTCCACTTCTAATAAAAAGCAATTCGCGATGGATGAAACAAATAAAACTGTATGTCTAAAAAAAAAAAGACGACAGTTAAACAAACACGTCCGTAATTCGTAAATATGAATGAAGACGAGAAAGTTATGTTTGACCAACGAGACCCAGATTACAGAGGGTATTTGAGTGGTGTTATTGTTTATTTTGTCACCATCATTTAACTGTCATATTATGTCTCAGTAGATTAATGAGTCATTCTTTAGCACTTGTACTTTAGTCCATCAATAACTAGTTGTTTACCCGTGCTGTGTAACATGACAAACATGTAAGCACTATTGTTAGATATTATGAAATTAAACGTCACATTTAAATATGCATTCTCATCCTATTTCAAAAGACTTTATTTCATTTTTTATTTAACAGCTAACTATTTATTGAATATATAAAATAAACCCATTACAATGCCATTGAACGTTTAAAAACCAGTGGAGCAGAGTCCTACAGATAAAACGATGATGTGAACATTTCCTACGAAAAAATACATAATTACCTAACGTTTCATGACGATCGGATGAATGGCATCATAATGTATGAAGAAAAAACATAGGCCTACATATACACACATAATATACATACAATCAACACAAATCTTAATAATTTATATAACAGCACTATTAAATTAAAAACAAATAAATACAAATTTAATTTATAAAATAAGAAGAAGAAAGGAAAAAGAATTTAAGAAGAACTTTTTACCTCAAGTAATTATCTGAAAATTGTATATTTGAAAAACATGTTATAGCCTATATATACGACATATTATATATGACATGTTTTTCAAGCACACAATTAATATAAAGTTACTTATTAAGATAAAAATTAAACTTATTAATATTTTCTTTGATTCATCTAGTTTTCTAATTTTTTACTATTTTCATATAAATTTCTCATTTAATTTAATAGTGTTATAATATAAATTATCATGATTTGAGTTAAATATGATTCATGCATTAGGGCATGACCAAACTCTAATCCTAATGCACTTTTATAACTCTGCACCTGAGTTTTGGGGTGAAATGAAAATTAACATATGCAATGTCACGTGCGTTTTCGAGACCCTTTTTTATCTTCATTTTAGCACACTCAAGTTAGTACACAAGATTATTTAAGTTTAAAAAATTTCTAAAATATAAAATTGAGAAAATACGAGGTAATTTGTTGGTTACAATTCCAGTGGTTCATGATTAAACGTGTTTTCGGGAGTAGTGTAAATATAAGAGTTCTAGACCCAGTCTCGGGTATCTTCGGCTCTCGGATTCAAGATGGCGGCCACCTTCGGGCATCTTCGGGAGTAGTTATTTTCTAAGGGTAATAGACTCACTTTTTTTCCAAGATGGCGGCCGGAAGCAAGATGGCGGCCGGAACCAAGATGGCGGCCGGAACCAAGATGACGGCTGGGACCAAGATGGCGGCGTAGTGGTACCAACCTCCGGGGGAATTTTCCCTCCCAAAATTTCCCTCCAAATTCTTAAATATCCCTCACATTTCCCACATCATACTATATAAAATGCACTTTTTTCTCCAATATGACGTCTTTATACTATATAAAATACAAAAGATGGCGACCGGATCCAAGATGGCGACCGGAAGTGGACCGGAAGTGGACCGGAAGTGACCGGAAATGGACCGGAGGTGACCGGAAGTGGACCGGAAGTGACAAGAAATGGACCGGAGGTGACCGGAAGTGACCGGAAGTAGACCGGAAGTGGACCGGAAGTGACCGGAAATGGACCGGGGGTGACCGGAAGTGACCGGAAGTGACCGGAAGTGAACCGGAAGTGACCGGAAGTGGACCCAAGATGACCGTCCGAAACGGAAGCAGTGGTACCAACCCCCGTGGGAATCTTCCCCTCCAAACTTCCCTCCAAATTCCCAAATTTCCCTTACATTTCCCACACCATACCATATAAAATACACTTCTACCCTTTTCCTGTTATACTATATAAAATGCTTTCATGTACTTCCAACGACCGTCAGCTACCTTCGTACACGTCAGCTGCTGGTCCGGCACGCATGCACGTTGTTACTCTACTCATATATACACTATAACAAACGTAATATTTCACATACTCTATGTGACCGACGCGATCACAGCGCACCTAGCGGCAATACCGATCGACCGCAGCGCACCTAGCGACCACACCGGTGCGTGGGTGGTGCATGCGCAAGGACTTGCTACTCTGTGGCAATATACACTATAACAAATGTATTTCTTCATACATACACTATAACAAATGTCGATTACACTCTGTGCAA